>CM033737.1:25726540-25891133 GCA_019671005.1 Hibiscus mutabilis
AACTCCAACAAAACGGACAAAAAATAAGATTAAATCAAATTTTTTGACTTAAAATATTTATTTATGGGCTTTTGAACATGATTATATAGCTTAACCTCATTTTCAGAAATTTTTACTCGGTTAAAATTCTAACAGGTCCACTATAAGCCCATTCAGACATGCAAGCCTTAAACCCAACAAAACTGCCACAATATAAGATTAAATAAAATTTCATGTGTTACAATATTTATTAATGGGATTTTAATATGATTATATATAGCTTAACCTCAATTTTAGAACTTCTTACTCGGTTAAAATCTCAACGGGTCCACTATAAAGCCTATTTAGACATGCACGACTTAAACCCAACAAAACGGACACAAAATTTGATTAAATCAAATTTAATGATTTAAAATATTTTATCATTGGCTTTTGAATATGAATCTATAGCTTACCTCAATTTCAAAACTTTTCACTATGTTAAAATTCCAACGGGTCCACAATGAAGCCCTTATAGACATGCACGCCTTAAACCCCAACAAAATGACCAAAAAATAAGAATAAATCAGATTTTATGACTTAAACTTTTTAGTTATGGGCTTTTGAACATGATTATATATCTTAACCTCATTTTTAGAAATTTTTATTCCGTTAAAATTCTAACAGGTCCACTATAAGCCCATTTAGACAAGCAAGCCTTAAACCAAACAAAACTACGACAAAATAAGGTTAAATAAAATTTGATGTGTTAAAATATTTATTTATGGGATTTTGAATATGATTATATAGCTTAACCTCAAATTTATAACTTTTTACTCGGTTAAAATCTCAACGGATCCATTGTAAAGCCCATTTAGACATGCACGCCTTAAACCCCAACAAAACGGCCAAAAAATAAGATTACATCAAATTTTATGACTTAAATATTTATTTATGGGCTTTTGAACATGATTATATAGATTAACCTCATTTTCAGAATTTTTTACTCGGTTAAAATTCTAACGGGTCCACTGTAAGCCCATTTAGACATGCACGCCTTAAACCCAACAAAACGACCACAAAATAAGCTTAAATGAATGTTAATGAGTTAAAATATTTGATTATGGTATTTTGAATATGATTATATAGTTTAACCTCAATTTTAGAACTTTTTCTCGATTAAAACTCCAAGGGGTCCACTGTAAAGCCCATTTAGACATGCACGCCGTAAACCCCAACAAAACAGCTGCAAAAAAAGATTAAATAAAATTCCATGACTTAAAATTTTTATTATTGGATTTTGAATATGATTGTATAGCTTAACCTCATTTTTAAAACTTTTTACTCGGTCAAAATTTCAATGGGTCCACTGTAAATCCCATATAAACACGCACACCTTAAACACCAACAAAATAGCCGAAAAATAAGATGAAATCAAATTTTATGACTTAAAATATTTAGTTATGGATTTTTGAGCAAGATGATATACCTCAACCTCAATTTCAGAACTTTTTACTCAGTTAAAATTCCAACGGGTCCACTGTAAAGTCCATTTAGACATGCACACCTTAAACCCCAACAAAACGACCACGGACTAAGATTAAATCAAATTTCATGAGTTAAAATATTTGATTATGTGCTTTTGAATATGATTATATAGATTAACCTCAATTTCAGAACTTTTTACTCGGTTAAAATTCCAGCGAGTCCACAGTAAAGCCCATTTAGACATGCACGCCTTAAACCCCAACAAAATGGCTGCAAAATAAAGATTAAAACAAACTCAATGACTTAAAATTTTTTATTATGAGATTTTGGATATGATTATATAGCTTAACCTCATATTCAAAACTTTTTACTCGGTCAAAAGTCCAACAGGTCCACTATAAATCCCATATAGACATGCACACCTTAAACACCAACAAAATAACCGAAAAATAAGATGAAATCCAATTTTATGACTTAAAATATTTAGTTATGGACTTTTGAAAAAGTTTATATACCTTAACCTCAATTTTAGAACTTTTTGCTCGGTTAAATTCCAACGGGTCCACTATAAAACCCATATAAACATACACACATTAAACCCTAACAAAACGACCTCAAAATAAGATTAAACCAAATTTCATGAGTTCAAATATTTGATGATGGGCTTCTGAAAATGATTATATAGCTTAAAATCAATTTTAGAACTTTTTACTCGGTTAAAATTCCAACAACTCCACTGTAAAACCCATTTAGACATGCACTCCTTAAACCCATTAAAGCAGCCACAAAATAAGATTAAATCACATTTTATGACTTAAAATATTTGATTATGGGCTTTGGAATATGATTATATAGCTTAACCTCATTTTCAAAAAATTTTAATCGGTTAAAATTCTAACGGGTCCACTGTAACCCATTTAGACATGCACGCCTTAAACCCAACAAAACGACCACAAAATAAGATTAAATCAAATTTCGATAGTTAAAATATTTGATTATGGGCTTTTGAATATGATTATATAGCTTAACCTCAATTTTAGAACTATTACTCGGTTAAAATTCCAACGGGTCCAATGTAAACCCATTTAGACATGCACGCCTTAAACCCCAACAAAACAGCTGCAAAAAAGATTAAATAAAATTTCATGACTTAGATTTTTTGATTATGGGATTTTGAATATGATTATATAGCTTAACCTCATTTTCAAAACTTTTTACTGGGTCAAAAGTCCAGTAGGTCCACTATAAATCCCATATAGACATGCACGCCTTAAACACCAACAAAATAGCCAAAAAAAATATGATGAAATCAAATTTTATGACTTAAAATATATAGTTATAGACTTTTGAAAAAGATGATATACCTTAACCTCAATTTCAGAACTTTTTACTCGGTTAAAATTCCAACGGGTCCACTGTAAAGCCCATTTAGACATGCACACCTTAAGCCCCAACAAACCGACCTCAAAATGAGATTAAACCAAATTTCATGAGTTCAAATATTTGATGATGGGATTTTGAACATGATTATATAGCTTAAACTCAATTTTAGAATTTTTTGCTCGGTTAAAAATCCAACGGCTCCACTGTATAGCCCATTTAGACATGCACTCCTTAAACCAAATAAAACAGCCACAAAATAAGATTAAATCAAAAATTTTGAGTTAAAATATTTGATTATGGGCATTGTAATATGATTATATAGCTTAACCTCTTTTTCAGACATTTTTACCCGGTTAAAATGTTAACGGGTCCATTATAAGCCCATTAGACATGCACGCCTTAAACCCCAAAAAACTGTCACAAAATAAGATTAAATCAAATTTCATAAGTTAAAATATTTTATTATGGGATTTTGAATATGATTATATAGCTTAACCTCAATTTCAGAACTTTTTACTCGGTTAAAATTCCAATGGGTCCAATGTAAACCCATTTAGACATGCACGCCTTAAACCCCAACAAAACAGTTGCAAAAAAGATTAAATAAAATTTCATGACTTAGATTTTTTGATTATGGGATTTTGAATATGATTATATAGCTTAAACTCATTTTCAAAACTTTTTACTGGGTCAAAAGACCAGCAGGTCCTCAATTTTAAAACTTTTTACTCGATTAAAATTCCATATAGACATTTAGACATGCCTTAAACTTCAACAAAATAGCCAAAAAATAAGATTAAATCAAATTTTATGACTTAAAATATTTATTTATAGACTTTTGAAAAGATTATATACCTTAACCTCATTTTCAAAACTTTTTACTCGGTTAAAATTCCAACGGGTCCACTATAAAGCCCATTTAGACATGTACACCTTAAACTTAAAACAAAAAAAATGGCCTCAAAATAAGATTAAACCAAATTTCATGTGTTCAAATATTTATGATGGGCTTTTGAATATGATTATATAGCTTAAACTCAATTTTAATTTTTTTACTCGGTTAAAATTCCAACGGGTCCACTATAAAGCCCCATTTAGACATGCACTCTTTAAACCAAACAAAACGGCCACAAAATAAGATTAAATCAAAATTTTTTGAGTTAAAATATTTGATTATGGGCATTTTGAATATGATTATATATCTTAACCTTTTTTTAAAAAATTTTTACTCGGTTAAAATTTAACGGGTCCATTATAAAGCCCATTTAGACACATGCGCTTTAAACCCCAAAAAAACATCCAAAAAATAAGATTAAATCAAATTTCATGAGTTAAAATATTTGATTATGGGATTTTGAATATGATTATATAGCTTAACCTCAATTTTTAAATTTTTTACTTGGTTAAAATTCCAACGAGTCCAATGTAAACCCATTTAGACATGTACGCCTTAAACCCCAACAAAATGGCAAAAAAAAAAGATTAAATAAAATTTTAAATTAAAATTTTTTGATTATGGGATTTTAAATATGATTATTTAGCTTAACCTCATTTTTAAAACTTTTTACTCGGTTCAAAATTTCCAACGGGTCCACTATAAATCCCATTTAGACATGCACCTTTAAAAACACCAACAAAAAGCGAAAAATAAGATTAAATCAAATTTTATGACTTAAAATATTTGATTATAGGATTTTGAAAAAGATATATACCTTAACCCTCAATTTTAAAACTTTTTACTCGGTTAAAATTCCAACGGGTCCACTATAAAGCCCATTTAGACATGCACACATTAAACCCCAACAAAAACATCAAAAAAATAAGATTAAATCAAATTTATGAGTTCAAATATTTTGATGATGGGCTTTTGAACATGATTATATAGTTTAAACTCAATTTTAGAATTTTTTACTTGGTTAAAATTCCAACGGCTCCATTATAAAGCCCATTTAGACATGCAAGCCTTAAACCCAACAAACGACCACAAAATAAGATTAAATCAAAATTTTTGAGTTAAAATATTTGATTATGGGCATTTTAATATGATTATATAGCTTAACCTCTTTTTCAGACATTTTTACCCGGTTAAAATGATAACGGCTCCATTATAAACCCATTAGACATGCATGGCTTAAACCCCAAAAAACGGCCACAAAATAAGATTAAATCAAATTTCATGAGTTAAAATATTTGATTATGGGATTTTGAATATGATTATATATCTTAACCTCAATTTTAGAACTTTTTACTCGGTTAAAATTCCAATGGTTCCACTGTAAAGCCCATTTAGAGATGTACAGCTTAGACCCCAATAAAATGGCCGCAAAAAAAGATTAAATCAATTTTTTTAATTAAAATATTTAGTTATGGTCTTTTAAACATGATTATAAAGCTTAACCTCAATTTTAGAACTTTTTACTTAGTTAAAATTCCAACGGGTCCACTGTAAAGCACATTTAGACATACACGCCTTAAAGCCAACAAAACGCCCAAAAATAAGATTAAATCAAATTCTATGAGTTAAAATATTTGATTATTAGATTTTGAATATGATTATACAGTTAACCTCAATTTTATAACTTTTTACTTGGTTAAAATTCCAACGGGTCCACTATAAAGCCCATTTAGACATGCACGCTTTAAACCCCAACAAAACGGCCAAAAAACAAGATTAAATAAAATTTTATGACTTAAAATATTTATTTATGGGATTTTGAACATGATTATATAGCTTAACCTCATTTTTAGAAATTTTTACTTGGTTAAAATTCTAACGGGTCCACTGTAAGCCCATTAAACATTCACGCCTTATACCCAACAAAACGATAACAAAATATGTTTAAATCAATTTTGATGAGTTAAAATATTTGATTATGGGATTTTTAATATGATAATATAGCTTAACCTCAATTTTAGAACTTTTTACTCGATTAAAATTCCAACGAGTCCACTGTAAAGCCCATTTAGACATGCACGCCGTAAACCCCAACAAACGCCTGCAAAACAAAGATTAAATAAAACTTCATGGCTTAAAATTTTTTATTATTGGATTTTGAATATGATTGTATAGCTTAACCTCATTTTTAAAACATTTTACTTGGTCAAAATTTCAACAGGTCCATTGTAAATCCCATTTAGACATGCACGCCTTAAAACCAACAAAATAGCCGAAAAAATAAGATTAAATCAAATTTTATGACTTAAAATATTTGGTTATGGAGTTTTGAACAAGATGATATACCTTAACCTCAATTTCAGAACTTTTTACTTGGTTAAAATTCCAATGGGTCCACTATAAAGCCTATTTAGACATGCACACCTTAAACCCTAAACAAAAACGACCAAAAAAAGATTAAATCAAATTTTATGAGTTAAAATATTTGATTATGGGCTTTTGAATATGATTATATAGATTAACCTCAATTTTTCAAACTTTTTTTACGCGATTAAAATTCCAACGGGTCCATAGTAAAACCCATTTTTAGACACAAACCTTAAACCCCAACCCCATTGAAAAATAAAGATTAAATCAAAAATCAAATGACAAAAAAAAATTTTTTATTTTTTATTATGGAATTTTGGATATGATTATATAGCTTAACCCATTTTAAGACTTTTTACTCGGTTAAATTTTTAACAGTCCACTATTAATCCCATATTTAGAATGATCACCTTAAAACCAACAAATTTAGGCTAAAAATAAGATTAAATAAAATTTTATGACTTAAAATATTTAGTTATGGACTTTTGAAAAAGTTTATATACCTTAACCTCAATTTTAGAACTTTTTACTCGGTTAAAATTCCAATGGGTCTCCATTAAAACCCATTTAGACATGCACACATTAACCCCAACAAAACGGTCTCAAAATAAGATTAAACCAAATTTCATGAGTTAAAATATTTGATTAAAATTTTTGAAAAATGATTATATAGCTTAAAATCAATTTTAGAATTTTTGTCTCGGTTAAAATTCCAATGGGCTTTCCACTGATTAAAGCCCATTTAGACATGCACTCCTTAAACCCAAAAAACGCCACAAAATAAGATTAAATCACATTTTATGAGTTAAAATATTTGATTATGGGCTTTTTGAATATGATTATATAGCTTAACCTCATTTTAAATTTTTACTTTTAAAAGGAGATAAAATTTAACGGGTCCATATAAACCCATTTAGACATGCACGCCTTAAAACCCAACAAAAAACGGCCACAAAATAAGATTAAATAAATTTTTATGAGTTAAAATATTTGATTATGGGCTTTTGAATATGATTATAGCTTAACCTCAATTTTAGAACTTTTTCCTTGGTTAAAATTAAAATGGTCCTAATGTAAAGCCCATTTCCAGGCTTTAAACCCCTTTTAATCCATGCAAAATAAAGATTAAATAAAATTTATTGATTTTGAAAAATTTTTTGATTATGGGATTTTTAAATAAAATTTTATGAGCTTTAAAATTTTATTTTTTTATTTTTTTTTGGGTTCTTTTGAACCTATGGAACAAATAGAAAGACTTTAACTCCAATTTTATCAAATTTTAACACCCTTGGCTAAAATTCCAATTTGGGACATTATTCCATTTTATAGAAACCCATTTAGACATAAACCCTTAAAAAACCAACAACAAAACGAAACAAAATAAGATTAAATAAAATTTTTAATGATTAAAATATTTGATTATGGGCTTGAGTCCATAAATTAAAATATATAAGATTAAATTTTTTTAACCTTTTTGATTCAAAAATTTTTTTTGTAAAGATTGGGTTAAAAGCAATCCTAATTACTCCACAATGCGGTCATTGGAGCTTGCAAACCATTTTAAAAAGCTAAAAATGTTTAAAAATTTAATTTGGAAAAAATTTCATTATTAAAATATTTTGATTATTGCTTTGGAATATGATTATTGTTTCTAATAATTTAAAAAACTTTTTGTTTTGATTTGTCTATATTAAGCTTTTGATTTATTGAACATTTAGAACATACGCAATTTTTCGAACCAAATTGATAATTTTAAAATTAAATTTTTTCAAACAACTTGGTAAAACAATGTTTTAAACAGACATTGCCTCTAGGGTTCTAAGGTCTATGTTTCCACCTTTTTTTTTTTTGGTTCGGATTATCCCAATTATCTTCATTCCTTTGGAGAATAAACATAATTAAAAATCAACAAGTTAATATATTTGGGTAAATTTTCCCAAAAAATGGTGCTCATTTTGGGCCTCTTAATATGATTTGATTTTGATTTTATGGGTTTTTATTTAAGGATTCTTTCTTCAAAAAAAATTCCAATGGGTCATCTATAAAGCCCCATTTGACATGCAGGGCATTTAAAACCCCAAAAAAACAAATACAAAATAAAGATTAAATCAAATTTAATGACTTTAAAATTTTTATTATGGGATTTTGAATATGATTATATAGCTTAACCTCATTTTCAAAACTTTTTCGGGAAAATGAGTAAGGTCTCAAAATTCCAATGGGTCCATTATAAATCCCATTTAGACATGCACGCCTTAAAACCCAACAAAAACGGAAAAAAAATAAGATTAAATCAAATTTTATGAGTTAAAATATTTGATTATGGGCTTTGGAATATAATTATATAGCTTAACCTCAATTTTAGAACATTTTACTTAGTTAAAATTCCAATCATCATCTCTAGGGTCCACTATAAAGCTCATTTAGACATGCACACCTAAAACCCCAACAAAATGACTAAAAAATAATATTAAATCAAATTTTATATTAAATATTTAGTTATGGGCTTTTGAATATGATTATATACTTAACCTCAATTTTATAATTTTTTTACTACGGTTAAAAAAAATTCCAACGGGTCCATTGTAAAGCCCATTTAGACATGCAACCTTAAACCCCAAAAAAAGGGTCAAAAAAATAAAGATTAAATCAAATTTTATGACTTAAAATATTTATTATGGGATTTTGAATATGATTATATAGCTTAACCTCATTTTCAAACTTTTTACTGGTTAAAATTCCAATGGGTCCACTATAAAGCCCATTTAGACATGCACGCCTTAAACCCAAAAAATGAGCAAAAAATAAGATTAAATCAAATTTTATGACTTAAAATATTTGATTATGGGATTTTGAATATGATTATATAGCTTAACCTCATTTTTCAAATTTTTTACTCGGTTAAAATTCCAATGGGTCCATTATAAAGCCCATTTAGACATGCACACCTAAAACCCAACAAAAATGGCCAAAAAATAAGATTAAATCAAATTTTATGAGTTAAAATATTTGATTATGGGCTTTTGAATATGATTATATAGCTTAACCTCAATTTTTTTTTTTACTCGGTTAAAATTCCAATGGGGTCCATTATAAAGCCCATTTAGACATGCACGCCTTAAACCCCAACAAAAAAAATGAAAATAAAAAATAAGATTAAATCAAATTTTTGAGATTTAAAATATTATATATTTATTATGGGATTTTTTTTGAACATGATTATATAGCATTAACCTCATTTTTTCAAAAAATTTTTACTAAGTTAAAATTCCAATGGGTCCAATTTATAAAGCCCATTTAGACATGCATCTTAAATCTTAAACCCCAACAAAAAAAAAAAAAAAAAAATAAGATTAAATCAAATTTTATGACTTAAAATATTTAGTTATGGGATTTTGAACATGATTATATAGCTTAACCTCAATTTTAAAACTTTTTACTCGGTTAAAATTCCAATGGGTCCATTATAAAGCCCATTTAGACATGCATGCCTTAAACCCAACAAAAAAAACAAAAAATAAGATTAAATCAATTTTATGAGTTAAAATATTTGATTATGGGCTTTTGAACATGATTATATAGCTTAACCTCATTTTCAAACTTTTTACTCGGTTAAAATTCCAAATGGTCCACTATAAAGCCCATTTAGACATGCACGCCTTTAAACCCCAACAAAAATGGACAAAAAAATAAGATTAAATCAAATTTTATGAGTTAAAATATTTTATTATGGGCTTTTGAAATGATTATATAGCTTAACCTCAATTTTAAAATTTTTTTACGGTTAAAATTTTAACAGGTCAACTGTAAAGCCCATTTAGACATGTACGCCTTTAACCCCAACAAAACGGACGTAAAATAAGATTAAATCACATTTTATGGCTTAAAATAATTAGTTATGGGATTTTGAACATGATTATATAGCTTAACCTCATTTTAAGAATTTTTTTACTAGGTTAAAATTTCAACGGGTCCACTATAAAGCCCATTTAGACATGCACACCTTAAACCCAACAAAACGGCCACAAAATAAGATTAAATCAAATTTTTAAGTTAAAATATTTGATTATGGGATATTGAATATGATTATATAGCTTAACTTCAATTTTAGAATTTTTAACTCGGTTAAAATTCCAATGGGTCCACTATAAAGCCCATTTAGACATGCACGGCTTAAACCAAACGAAACAGACGAAAATAAGATTAAATCAAATTTCATGAGTTAAATATTTGATTATGAGCTTTTGAATATAATTATATAGCTTAACCTGAATTTTTTTACTCAGTTAAAATTCCAGCGGGTCCACTGTAAAGCCCATTTAAACATGCACGCCATAAAAACCGAACAAAACGGTCCAAAAAAAAATAAGATTAAATCACATTTTATGGCTTAAAATATTTAGTTATGGGCTTTTGAACAAGATTATATAGCTTAACCTCATTTTTTATATTTTTTTTCGGTTAAAATTCAACGGGTCCACTATAAAGCCCATTTTAGACATGCACATCTTAAACCCCAACAAAAAAACGAAAAAAAAATAAGATTAAATCACATTTTATAACATAAATATTTAGTTATGGGATTTTGAACATGATTATACAGCTTAGCCTCAATTTTAGAACTTTTTACTCGGTTAAAATTCCAAAGGGCCCACTGTAAGGCCCATTTAGATATGCACGCCTTAAACCCCAACAAAAGGGCCGAAAAATAAGATTAAATCACATTTTACGACTTAAAAATTTAGTTATGGTCTTTTGAACATGATTATATAGCTTAACCTCATCTTCAGAACGTTTTACACGGTTAAAATTCCAACTGGTCAACTGTAAAGCCCATTTAGACATGTACGCCTTTAACCCCAACAAAACGGACGTAAAATAAGATTAAATCACATTTTATGGCTTAAAATATTTAGTTATGGGATTTTGAACATGATTATATAGCTTAACCTCATTTTAAGAAATTTTTACTCTGTTAAAATTCCAACGGGTCCACTATAAAGCCCTTTTAGACATGCATACCTTAAACCCAACAAAACGGCCACAAAATAAGATTAAATCAAATTTTTTAAGTTAAAATATTTTATTATGGGATATTGAATATGATTATATAGCTAAACTTCAATTTTAGAACTTTTAACTCGGTTAAAATTCCAATGGGTCCACCATAATGCCCATTTAGACATGCACGCCTTAAACCCAAACGAAACAGATGAAAATAAGATTAAATCAAATTTCATGAGTTAAATATTTGATTATGAGCTTTTGAATATGATTATATAGCTTAACCTGAATTTTTTTTACTCAGTTAAAATTCCAGCGGGTCCACTGTAAAGCCCATTTAAACATGCACGCCATAAACCTGAACAAAACGGCTGAAAAATAAGATTAAGTCACATTTTATGGCTTAAAATATTTAGTTATGGGCTTTTGAACAAGATTATATAGCGTAACCTCTTTTTTATAAATTTTTACTCGGTTAAAATTCCAGCGGGTCTACTGTAAAGCTCATTTAGACATGCACATCTTAAACCCCAACAAAACGGCTGAAAAAATAAGATTAAATCACATTTTATAACATAAGTATTTAGTTATGGGGTTTTGAACATGATTATACAGCTTAGCCTCAATTTTAGAACTTTTTACTCGGTTAAAATTCCAAAAGGTCCACTGTAAGGCCCATTTAGATATGCATGCCTTAAACCCCAACAAAAGAGCCGAAAAATAAGATTAAATCACATTTTACGACTTAAATATTTAGTTATGGTCTTTTGAACATGATTATATAGCTTAACCTCATTTTCAGAACGTTTTACTCGGTTAAAATTCCAAATGGTCCACTATAAAGCCCATTTAGACATGTGCGCCTTAAACCCCAACAAAACAGACGAAAAATAAGATTAAATCATATTTTATCAGTTAAAATATTTTATTATTGGCTTTTGAAATAATTATATAGCTTAACCTCAATTTTAGAATTTTTTACTTAAAATTTTAACAGGTCAACTGTAAAGCCCATTTAGACATGTACGCCTTTAACCCCAACAAAACGGACGTAAAATAAGATTAAATCACATTTTATTGCTTAAAATATTTAGTTATGGGATTTTGAACATGATTATATAGCTTAACCTCATTTTAAGAAATTTTTACTCTGTTAAAATTCCAACGGGTCCACTATAAAGCCCTTTTAGACATGCATACCTTAAACCCAACAAAACGGCCACAAAATAAGATTAAATCAAATTTTTTAAGTTAAAATATTTTATTATGGGATATTGAATATGATTATATAGCTAAACTTCAATTTTAGAACTTTTAACTCGGTTAAAATTCCAATGGGTCCACCATAATGCCCATTTAGACATGCACGTCTTAAACCCAAACGAAACAGATGAAAATAAGATTAAATCAAATTTCATGAGTTAAATATTTGATTATGAGCTTTTGAATATGATTATATAGCTTAACCTGAATTTTTTTTACTCAGTTAAAATTCCAGCGGGTCCACTGTAAAGCCCATTTAAACATGCACGCCATAAACCCGAACAAAACGGCTGAAAAATAAGATTAAGTCACATTTTATGGCTTCAAGTATTTAGTTATGGGCTTTTGAACAAGATTATATAGCGTAACCTCATTTTTATAAATTTTTACTCGGTTAAAATTCCAGCGGGTCTACTGTAAAGCTCATTTAGACATGCACATCTTAAACCCCAACAAAACGGCCGGAAAAATAAGATTAAATCACATTTTATAACATAAATATTTAGTTATGGGATTTTGAACATGATTATACAGCTTAGCCTCAATTTTAGAACTTTTTACTCGGTTAAAATTCCAAAGGGTCCATTGTAAGGCCCATTTAGATATGCACGCCTTCAACCCAACAAAAGAGCCGAAAAATAAGATTAAATCACATTTTACGACTTAGATATTTAGTTATGGTCTTTTGAACATGATTATATAGCTTAACCTCATTTTCAGAACGTTTTACTCGGTTAAAATTCCAACTGGTCCACTATAAAGCCCATTTAGACATGTGCGCCTTAAACCCCAACAAAACAGACGAAAAATAAGATTAAATCATATTTTATCAGTTAAAATATTTTATTATGGGCTTTTGAATATAATTATATAGCTTAACCTCAATTTTAGAATTTTTTACTCGGTTAAAATTTTTAACAGTCAAACTATAAAGCCCATTAAAGCCCATTTAGACATGTACGCCTTTAACCCCAACAAAACGGACAAAAAATAAGATTAAATCACATTTTATGGCTTAAAATATTTAGTTATGGGATTTTGAACATGATTATATAGCTTAACCTCATTTTAAGAAATTTTTATTCTGTTAAAATTCCAACGGGTCCACTGTAAAGCCCATTTAGACATGCACACCTTAAACCCAACAAAACGGCCACAAAATAAGATTAAATCAAAATTTTTAAGTTAAAATATTTGATTATGGGCTATTGAATATGATTATATAGCTTAACTTCAATTTTAGAACTTTTTACTCGGTTAAAATTCCAACGGTTCCACTATAAAGCCCATTTAGACATGCATGCCTTAAACCCCAATAAAACAGCTAAAAAATAAGATCAAATCACATTTTATGACTTAAAATAATTATTTATGGGATTTTTAACTTGATTATATAGCTTAACCTCATTTTTAGAAATTCTTACTCGGTTAAAATTGCAACGTGTCCACTGTAAAGCTCATTTAGACATGCATGCCTTAAACCCAACAAAACGGCCACAAAATAAGATTAAATAAAATTTTATGAGTTAAAATATTTGATTATGGGATTTTGAATTTGATTATATAGCTTAACCTCAATTTCAAAACTTTTTACTCAGTTAAAATTCCAACTTGTCCACTATAAAGCCCATTTAGAATGCATGCCTTAAACCCCAACAAAACGGCCGAAAAATAAGGTTAAATCACATTTTATGACTTAAAATATTTATTTATGGGCTTTTGAACATGATTATATAGCTTAATCTCATTTTTTCAAAAATTTTTACTCGATTAAAATTCCAATGGGTCCGCTATAAAGCCCATTTCAACATGCATGTCTTAAACCCAAACAAAACGGATGAAAAATAAGATTAAATCAAATTTTATTTTTAAAATATTTTAAATATTTAGTTATGACTTTTTTTAACATGATTATATAGTTTAACCTTTTTTTTATTTGATTGTTGTATTTTCCAAATGTCTTCCATTAAAAGCCCATTTAGAATTTTATTTACTTAAAATTTTTTAAAAACCCCAAAAAAACGGCCCAAAAATAAGATAAAATCACATTTTATGAGTTAAAATATTTATTTATGGGATTTTGAATATGATTATATAGCTTAACCTCATTTTTTAGAACTTTTTACTCGGTTAAAATTTCAACGGGTCCACTATAAAGCCTATTTAGACATGCACACTTTAAACCCAACAAAACGGACACAAAAAATAAGATTAAATCAAATTTAATGATTTAAAATATTTTATAATTGGCTTTTGAATATGAATATAGCTTACCTCAATTTCAAAACTTTTACTATGTTAAAATTCCAACGGGTCCACTATAAAGCCCTTTTAGACATGCACGCTTTAAACCCCAACAAAATGACCAAAAATAAGAATAAATCAGATTTTATGACTTAAAATTTTTAGTTATGGGCTTTTGAACATGATTATATATCTTAACCTCATTTTTAGAAATTTTTATTCCGTTAAAATTCTAAAAGGGTCCACTATAAGCCCATTTAGACAAGCAAGCCTTAAACCAAACAAAACTACGAAAAAAATAAGATTAAACAAAATTTTATGTGTTAAAATATTTATTTATGGGATTTTGAATATGATTATATAGCTTAACCTCAATTTTATAACTTTTTTTTTACGGTTAAAATCTCAACGGATCCATTGTAAAGCCCATTTTAGACATGCACTTAAACTTTAAACCCCAACAAAACGGCCAAAAAATAAGATTAAATTAAATAAATTTTATGACTTAAATATTTATTTATGGGCTTTTGAACATGATTATATAGATTAACCTCATTTTTAAAAATTTTTTACTCGGTTAAAAATTCTAACGGGTCCACTATAATCCCATTTAGACATGCACGCCTTAAAACCCAAAAAAAAACGACCAAAAATAAGATTAAATCAAATTTAATGAGTTAAAATATTTGATTATGTTATTTTGAATATGATTATATACTTTAACCTCAATTTTAGAACTTTTTCTCGATTAAAATTCCAAGGGGTCCACTGTAAAGCCCATTTAGACATGCACGCCGTAAACCCCAACAAAACAAATAAAAAAAAAAAAGATTAAATAAAATTCCATGACTTAAAATTTTTATTATTGGATTTTGAATATGATTTTATAGCTTAACCTCATTTTTAAAACTTTTTACTCGGTCAAAATTTCAATGGGTCCACTATAAATCCCATATAAACACGCACACCTTAAACACCAACAAAATAGCCTAAAAATAAGATAAAATCAAATTTTATGACTTAAAATATTTAGTTATGGAGTTTTGAGCAAGATGATATACCACAACCTCAATTTCAGAACTTTTTACTCGGTTAAAATTCCAACGGGTCCACTGTAAAGCCCATTTAGACATGCACACCTTAAACCCCAACAAAATGACCACAGACTAAGATTAAATCAAATTTCATGAGTTAAAATATTTGATTATGTGCTTTTGAATATGATTATATAGATTAACCTCAATTTCAGAACTTTTTACTCGGTTAAAATTCCAGCGAGTCCACAGTAAAGCCCATTTAGACATGCACGCCTTAAACCCCAACAAAATGGCTGCAAAATAAAGATTAAAACAAACTCAATGACTTAAAATTTTTTATTATGAGATTTTGGATATGATTATATAGCTTAACCTCATATTCAAAACTTTTTACTCGGTCAAAAGTCCAACAGGTCCACTATAAATCCCATATAGACATGCACACCTTAAACACCAACAAAATAACTGAAGAATAAGATGAAATCCAATTTTATGACTTAAAATATTTAGTTATGGACTTTTGAAAAAGTTTATATACCTTAACATCAATTTTAGAACTTTTTGCTCGGTTAAATTCCAACGGGTCCACTGTAAAACCCATTTAGACATGCACTCCTTAAACCCATTAAAGCAGCCACAAAATAAGATTAAATCACATTTTATGACTTAAAATATTTGATTATGGGCTTTGGAATATGATTATATAGCTTAACCTCATTTTCAAAAAATTTTAATCGGTTAAAATTCTAACGGGTCTACTGTAATCCATTTAGACATGCACGCCTTAAACCCAACAAAACGACCACAAAATAAGATTAAATCAAATTTCGATAGTTAAAATATTTGATTATGGGCTTTTGAATATGATTATATAGCTTAACCTCAATTTTAGAACTATTACTCGGTTAAAATTCCAACGGGTCCAATGTAAACCCATTTAGACATGCACGCCTTAAACCCCAACAAAACAGCTGCAAAAAAGATTAAATAAAATTTCATGACTTAGATTTTTTGATTATGGGATTTTGAATATGATTATATAGCTTAACCTCATTTTCAAAACTTTTTACTGGGTCAAAAGTCTAGTAGGTCCACCATAAATCCCATATAGACATGCACGCCTTGAACACAAACAAAATAGCCGAAAAATAGGATGAAATCAAATTTTATGACTTATAATATATAGTTATAGACTTTTGAAAAAGATGATATACCTTAACCTCAATTTCAGAAATTTTTACTCGGTTAAAATTCCAACGGGTCCACTATAAAGCCCATTTAGACATGCACACCTTAAACCCCAACAAACCGACCTCAAAATGAGATTAAACCAAATTTCATGAGTTCAAATATTTGATGATGGGATTTTGAACATGATTATATAGATTAAATTCAATTTTAGAATTTTTTACTCGGTTAAAATTCCAATGACTACTATAAAGCCCATTTAGACATGCACTCATTAAGCCCAATAAAACGGCCACAAAATAAGATTAAATCAAAAATTTTGAGTTAAAATATTTGATTATGGGCATTGTAATATGATTATATAGATTAACCTCTTTTTCAGACATTTTTACCCGGTTAAAATGTTAACGGGTCCATTATAAGCCCATTAGACATGCACGCCTTAAACCCCAAAAAACTATCACAAAATAAGATTAAATCAAATTTCATGAGTTAAAATATTCTATTATGGGATTTTGAATATGATTATATAGCTTAACCTCAATTTCAGAACTTTTTACTCGGTTAAAATTCCAATGGGTCCAATGTAAACCCATTTAGACATGCACGCCTTAAACCCAACAAAACGACCACAAAATAAGATTAAATCAAATTTCGATAGTTAAAATATTTGATTATGGGCTTTTGAATATGATTATATAGCTTAACCTCAATTTTAGAACTATTACTCGGTTAAAATTCCAACGGGTCCAATGTAAACCCATTTAGACAACCTCAATTTCAGAACTTTTTACTCGGTTAAAATTCCAACGGGTCCACTATAAAGCCTATTTAGACATGCACACCTTAAACCCTAACAAAACGACCACAGAATAAGATTAAATCAAATTTTATGAGTTAAAATATTTGATTACGGGCTTTTGAATATGATTATATAGATTAACCTCAATTTCAGAACTTTTTACGCGATTAAAATTCCAACCGGTCCATAGTAAAGCCCATTTAGACACACACGCCTTAAACCCCAACAAAATGGCTGAAAAATAAAGATTAAATCAAATTTAATGACTTAAATTTTTTTATTATGGAATTTTGGATATGATTATATAGCTTAACCCCATTTTCAGAACTTTTTACTCAGTCAAAAGTCCAACAGGTCCACTATTAATCCCATATAGAGATGTACGCCTTAAACACCAACAAAATAGTCAAAAAATAAGATGAAATCCAATTTTATGACTTAAAATATTTAGTTATGGACTTTTGAAAAAGTTGATATACCTTAACCTCAATTTTAGAACTTTTTACTCAGTTAAAATTCCAATGGGTCTACTGTAAAACCCATTTAGACATGCACACATTAAACCCCAACAAAACGGTCTCAAAATAAGATTAAACCAAATTTCACGAGTTCAAATATTTGATGACGAGCTTTTGAAAATGATTATATAGCTTAAAATCAATTTTAGAACTTTTTACTCGGTTAAAATTCCAACAGCTCCACTGTAAAGCCCATTTAGACATGCGCTCCTTAAACCCGACAAAACGGCCACAAAATAAGTTTAAATCACATTTTATGTGTTAAAATATTTATTATGTATGTATAATATATTATATTATTATGTATATTATTATTGTGTAATATGTAATACATATATTTGTATATTAGTACGTATAATAATATATTATTTATTTGTATATGTATATAATATATTATATTATATTATATTGTATTTCTTTTTTTATTTTTACCCAATGTTTATATTATTTATTTATATTAACTTTATGTTATTTTTACATCATTATCCATATATATTGTTCCGATATTTCTATTGGGAGTGTCATCCTGGTCTCCGAGTGTCATCTCCTCTGAATGTCATGGATACCAAGGCAAATTTTGATTTGTTGTACCTGTACATTTTTTAACAATTTACATTATTTATTTATTTTGCATTTGTATGTTTCATGAATATAACTGATGCATGTAGTTTTACGCCTTGTTGTTCCAGTGTTTCTATTGGGAGTGTCATCCCGGTCTCCGGGTGTCATCTTCTTTGAACGTTGTGAATATCAAGGTGGATTTTAACTGTCACGTTGCATGCATTTCGGAAATTAAAATTTAAATTAAGTCAAATATTTTATTCCCTAATAAATATAATGCAAACTTTTAGGTACCAATTTTGGGCATAATGGGGGTGCTAATCCTTCCCCACTCGTAACCAACTCCCGAACCCATCTCTGGTTGACTTTTTGGTGTCCAGCCTATCTTATCCAAATGGCCGATGGCAACTTCATTTTTTTCCATTTTTTACGACTCAAATACACAAGCTTTCGTACCCAAAAAAATAGGTTTCCGAGGAACCCCGGATCCACATGTCGTTATTGAGGTTGGTGACTCATTTGGGAGTAATTTTTGTTTTCAAAAACAAAAATAAGGAGTTAGGCCTTAGTTGGTTTCACATTGTAATTATTAAGGAAAATCTAAATTTGATTTAATTTAATTTTTAGTTTCTGAATTTTGTTTGTTTATGAACTGGCATCATATATTAGTTTAGGACCATTAGGTGGGAGAGATTACTTTCGCTTTGTGGGGTTTTCACCTCTGTATAGTGTTGTAATGTGCTCTTAGAGTCCGGTCCTTATAGTCCGTAGGGTTTTCACTCGTATGGTATAAAGGTCGTATTCCCCCGAATCGATGTCATCGTGATAGTTCGGGTACCCTTTATTTTAGATCCAACCCGCATACAGTGAGGTGTAGGAGCCAACCTTTCAAGCCATGCAAAACTCTGCCCATTTAGCAGTCCTTTTTAGGCTTTGAGTGCCTTTATTTGCTATTTATGTACAGTTTTGTTACTTGTTTTAATTTTTACTTTATTACCATTAATTTATTCATTCGTTTTAATCTAGACTGACCTTTTTTCTCTTTCTGATCACGTCATATTAAACCCATTCATTTTGCATTAACTGCATGACATAGCATAACATTTTTGTATTTCACCAACATGAAGTACTGATTCACAATTGGTTCCCAATTCGGAAAAGATTCATTATCGGAAGGAAATCTAGTACCCTAGATATCAACGCAATATTCAAAATTGCGAATAAATCCCGTGAGTTTGGAAGTTGAGTCACAAAAACCATTTTTAAATCAGTACCTCTGCATCTAGGACATGTACCTTGCATTTATATGCATACATTCAAAGTTTTTGAAATCGGTCTCGGGGATGCCCCGTACCGGCAATACCAGATAAAGTGAAAGTTGACCGATCTAGCACTTTACCGAACCTATGCAAAAGCTTAGTCCAAGGGCATTTTTGGGAATGACCTTCGCGTTTATACGTATACCATGCCTCTATAAAACCCAACATCTAGGGGGCATTTCCCGACAAGTTTTAAAAGTGAGCCTCTAGTGCCAAGTCAGATTTATGTACCCTAGACGACTACATCAATTATCGTCTATAGCAATTCGCCAGAGCCGAAAGTAATAAGCTATCATGAATCAACCTATAGACCCTTGGGGGACAATATAACGCGTTTATGAAAACAATAGAAGCCTTTCAAGAAAAGGCAAAAACATACTCCAAGCTTCAAATTCGCTTCATTCCAGACGAAGTTCAATGAAAATAATTTTGGGGCATACACTCGGAAAAGATAACTCCACAAGATGATGATCAAAGCCAAGGAAGATTGAGGGCTTCTTCGCAAAACAAGATCGAGAACTCAATTTGACCAATATAGAGTTAGGGGCATCCATTTGAGGGGCAAAAAAATCATTCACATATTCATTGATATCATTTAACACCAAGTGCATGCATCATACATACGAGCTATCATGATTTTAGACTAGACGTACTTATTAGGCATAAAATTAAGGGCATTCATGATGCATTTATTTTTAGCGTGAACGTACAAATAGGTCTAGGGAAGAGACCAAAGAACCTCAATCGTAGGGGCAACGACATAGTGACCAACCTCTAGCCCCAAAAGAGACCAAACATCTGTAAACGCTGAAATCTCAAGATAGAAGGTATCAATGGCAAAATTTTTTGGACAATTACTAACAAATGTTTTGTTTCATTTTCAGGATCTCACTCTTTCGACAGTGACATAACATATCCAACATTTTCCAAATATTGTCTCTCCGTTAGCATAACCAATTTTTCCAATCTTGCCTCTATCAGTGATGGTGGTCCGACATTTTCTAAATCTCGCTTTACTATTGATGATGTAGCATATTAAACTTTTAACCTAATCTCGTTCCTCCATCAGTGGTGTTGCAAGATCAAATTTTCCTCTGTATCTTATCTCTTTGTCGGTGGTATAGTAGATCCCTATACATTCTAGAAATCTTCTCTTTATTGATGGTGCAGTAGATCAAGCGCTTTGCAGATTTTACTTTTTTGTCAAAGAAAATTTTCCCTCTGGATCTCATCTCCCTATCAGTGGTGCAGTAGGTCCCATATTTTCTAGATTTTTCCTCTCCATTGATGATGAAACAAATCAAGCATTTTGTGGATTATGCCTCTGTCAGGGGTGGTAGTCCAACTTAGTTCAGATCTTATCTCTCTGTCAGTGGTGTAGCGGATCAAACCCTATTCAGGTTTTGCTTCTTCATCGATGTGGTAGCTAGACCAAACTTCTTCCTCGGATCTTATCTCTTCCTTATAGCTATAGCTCAAAAAATAAAAAATATAAAAAGAAATAAAAATAATAAAAAATAAAAAAATAAAAAAAATAAAGGAAAAATTAGAGAAAAAAAATAAAAAAATCTAAAAAATCAAAAGCTTCATCCTCCGATCCCGCCCTCTGTTGATGGAGTGGTTGGGTCCAAGTTATTGTTATCAGATCTGGTCCCTCCGTTGATGGTGTGGCTGGGTCCAAGCTGCTGCTATCTAATCTTGCTCCACTGTTGATGGTGTAGTAAGGTTTGAGTTACTATTTTTCAATTCTGCTTCTCTGTTACTGGTACGACAGAGTCCAAGTTGTTATTATTCAATCCTATCTCTCCGTTGATGGTGTGACTGGGTCCAAGTTGTTGTTCAATCCTGCTTCTCTGTTGATGGTGTTGTAAGGTTTGAGTTGCTATTATTCGATTTTGCTTTTCAGTTAATAGTGCAGTAGAATCCAAGTTATTGTTATCCAATCTGGTCCTTCCGTTGATGGTGTGGCTGGGTCTAAGTTGTTGCTATCCAATTTTACTCTACCGTTGATGGTGTAGTAAGGTTTGAGTTTTTATTTTTTGATTCTGCTTCTCTATTGATGGTGCGCTAGAGTCTAAGTTGTTATTATTCGATCCTGTCTCTTCGTTGATGGTGTGACTAGGTCTAAGTTGTTGTTCAATCTTGCTTCTCCGTTGATGGTGTAGTAAGGTTAAAGTTGTTGTTATTCAATTCTTCTTCTCTATTGATAGTATAGTAGAATCCAAGTTGTTGTTATTAGATCTTGTCCCTTCGTTGATGGTATGGCTGGGTCCAAGTTATTGCTATCCAATCTTGCTTCGCCGTTGATGGTTTAGTAAGGTTTGAGTTGCTGTTATTCGATTATGCTTCTTAGTTGATAGTGCGGTAGAATCCAAGTTGTTGTTATCTAATCCTATCCCTCTTTTGATGGTGTGATTGGGTCCAAGTTGCTATCCAATACTGCTCTACTGTTGATGGTGTAGTAGGGTTTGAGTTGTTATTATTCAATCCTGCTTCTCCGTTGATGGTGCAGTAGAATCGAAGTTACTATAATCCAATTATGTCATTTCGTTGATTGAACGACTAGACCAAATATACCAAATTTTGATCCCGCCTCTTCGTCGGTATTACAGCTGGACCAAAACTTTTACCTTTAGACTGTACCTCTTTGTCAGTGTTGTAGCTCAATCAAATCTTGGTCTTGCCTCTTCGTCGGTGTTGTAGCTAAACCAAATTTATAGACTTCCGATCCTGCCTCTTCGTCAGGTGTTGTAGCTGGATCAACTTTATTGACTTTAGACCTTGTTTCTTCGTCAGGTGTTGTAGCTGTAACACCATAAAATCAGGCCTAGTCAGAATTTAATTCCGAGAATAAGAAATTTTTCATCGGAGAGTTAAATTATAGTGTTGACCTTTGATCATGTGGTCAATTGCTGAATCATTGAATCCTAACAAGCATTTATTTGATCTAAGGACCTTATTATAATCATTGAAACTTGTTTTAGTGACTAAATTGAGAGAATTGAAAGTTTAGGGGCAAAAGTGTAAATGATTGAGAGTTGAGGGACTAACCTTGCGATTAGCCCATCCTCAATATTAGTCATCATCTACATGGGCTTTTGGGATAAGGTTACTTCATCCTAAGGAAATCTAAGCAATTAAAATTGTAAAAGAAAGAAAGGAGTTAGAAAGCTTACCTGATAAATTTGGAAACCACCATTTTCATCATCATCTTCTTCCTTCCGCTTAAACAAGCAAGCACCTCCATTGAAGGATTGTAGCTATCGATCGGGTAAGCAATATTTCTCAATTGATTTATCGATTCCATGACAAAACCATGTATAAGTTAAAGTCTAAGAATCAAGAAAACCTAGATATTCTCTAGGGATATCAAGTTTGATTCCTATTGTTTTTCATAGCTATTAGATTGCTATGAATCCATTATCAAAATTGAAATCCTTGTAGCTTAAGAGAATCAAGGTGAAGAATCGCCAAATCCTTCAAGTTCTTCTAAGCTCAAGAACAAGAGAGTCATCATTTGGGAGCCTTGAAAGCCTCAGAATGCTGGTGAGTGTAGTCGGAGTCAAGGGATTGGCTAGGTGCCTTTCCTGAATTCATTGATATTGAATTATTGAATCATCATCATTGATCAAGGTATGAATATAAGAGAACGTTGTTAAAGGTGTTATTGGTAAGCTTATTACATTGTCAAGTTAATTGTTGAAGCATTGCATTGCCATTGATATCATGGAAACATTGAGAAAGATTATATTGATCATGCTATGTAGTGTTGTCATTGCTACCGTTTTTGATATCGTTACCGTTATTGTAATTATTATTGATATTGGTAAGTATTGAATCCTTGGATACGAATGGACTTGGGATAAAATTGGCATGCCATAGAATTCATGAGCTCATTGGTACGAAGTGGCACCTAGCCAATATATGTTTCGGGATTCCAATGTTAAAAATGACTTATCAACATTATAAATCATCCAATATATATTTAAAATCAATCCTCAATACTGGAAAATAGATCCAATAAGAATTTTCCATAATTTCATAAATTAAACCCAATTAAATCAATTAATCATTGTAAATACTTAAAATCAGATTATAAATCATAAATCATGGATCAAATACTTGGAAATATCAGTAAAGAACCATCAATAGAGGAGAAGAATGAAACTTACCTCTATTGTGTGATTTCTCCCTCAATTGATTGATTAAAGCTAGAAAAACACAAGATTCCAATGAGGTTTTGTAAATCAAACGTAAAGAAGCATTTATAAATCAAGAATCCAAGTAAAAAGATCTCTCTCCTATGAGATTTGATGAAAACAAGAGTGTTTGCAGAAAAGAAGTGGAGAGAAAAGTTGAGGGAAAAGTTTACGTCAAATTTCTTTAAAACCAATAACTAACTTTTATTAACAAAATCCCTTTTAATTACCTTTAAAAACACATGTTAAAAAGTCTTAGTTGAAGGGAGAAACCACCAGAGAAAACTTGGTAAAATAGCTCCTTAAGGATTCTAAGAATTTGATCCTTTACAATTTAGTCACCTTTAAAAACAGTTTTGAAAAATTACATTTTAGTCACTAACCAAAATGTCACCCTTCTAAATCCTTTTTTTCCAAAATTGATTTCACCAATATTTTTTATATATTAAACTATGATTTTTAATTTTTTCCCATATTTTTATCTTCCACAAAAATATTTACTCCCGAATCTAACTTGAATCCCTAACTCTATCTATCGGACCGTCTAACAAGCCTCAAGACCTCTAGGCCCAAAACTGGGGCATTACACCCTCGACCTGACCTAGTCACAAGACTGAACCGAGAGTGCTACATTAGGTTTACCGAGGTAAACCATGAAGAAGAAACTCGAAACGCTTCTATTTTTTCTTTTATCTTATCTAGATGCAAATTATTATCCTATGTGTTCATATTAACCGCAGGTGAAAACTCAACTTAACCAGGCATCGAATTGACATCCAATTGGGTACAATTACAATTTATGAACCAAATTGCAATTCTAGAAAACTACAAGGACTTAACTCCTTTTTATGTTACCAACCTTTAATTAGTCTAGTTTCATGCATATGTGTAGAAACTCAGTTCAAAACGGCTACCATACTCATTCAATTACATCCACAATATTCAGGGACTGAAATGTAAGAAAACAGAACTTCAAAACACCAAATAAATGAAATAACTGCTAGCCGTATCGGTACACTAAGGTGATGTATCGATACGCTTTGCCTGATTAAAAATCCCCTATTCTAGTAGCTCAAAACCGTATCGCTACGCTTACGAGTACCGATACGACTTTCCCAAAAACGTTATTCCATATCTAAGCGTTCCCTCGCGTACTGAAACGCTGACCATAATTGGCCTAAGCCCGTATCGAAACGCTTACCCGCGTACCGGAACACTAAGCCTAAAATAGCTTATCAATACCGGTATGAAGACACGCGTACCGATATGCCTGGACCTGAAATGTCCCCTTTTGCTGGTTTAACATGCTTTCGAAGATACCAAAACACCCTAACATGCTTCTAACATGTATCCAACACATTCAAGGGTCAAACCTCAGCAAGACAACACAGATTCATCAACAATTCATGGCATCTTGCATCAAATATTAAACTAGAGGCATGCTTCCTAGAAACCAAGCCAAGCAAAGCACAAATCTCAAAACCAATGCAACCAACAATCCAAAATGACCAATTACAAACCAAGAACAGCAAAACAACATTGCTCAAACAGGGAATTTAACAATTCATCTCCCAAAAAACAATGGAAACCCCATTGCCTTTATTACTTATAGTCTAATTCGAAACATACTTTTAGTACCAAGTGTAACATCCTCTTCCCGTATCTGTACACCGGGTATGAGTAAAAAATATTACGGCTTCTTTAATAAAAAATCAGGGTAATTTAAATTTTTTTTAGGAAAACTTCTCAATGGTCACCCATCCTAAAATTTCTTTAACCCAAGCACGCTTAACTTTATTTAAAACCGAAATAAATTATTTATTTGAGTTCTAATCATAAATCAATTATCTTAGCATACAACTCATCACCTGAGTTTACTCTTAACTTTGTAACTTTCCAGAAATGCCAATTATCATGAAACCCTACCGAACTTTAAAGGCCAATCACAACTCAAATAGGTTTAGCAGTATACATGCCACTATAATAATCAAACCTCAATTAGGATATCATTCTTTGTGATTACTGTTGAGCTTTCCAATATTGATGCAATGCTATTCTCACTCTTATCTTGACTTACCTACGTGTGCACAATCAAACACACGTTAAGTACGAACTTAGTGAGGCAATATAGGAAATTAATAACAATAATTTAAACTTTATTCGACTTCATGGCTATGTTTATATAACATGATACATATATGCCAAAACATCAACTTTCACATTGCATTAGTAACGATTTACTACATGCTAATGCCATAAGACTTTCATGCTTGTCCATTTGTCATAATATGCCATATATGCATAAATGCATCATGATCACTAGACATGTATTACCATCATATTAATCATATATTAACACAATATAAACCGGATATAAATTTTATACCAATATACTTACCATTTATTCCAAAAGCTCATAAGCTTGTTCACTTGTTTATCTTTCATTAACCAATAAACCATAGCCCAAATATAAGCCTATGAGGACCTTGGGTACACGAGTCAAATATGCACTAAAGTGCTAATACACATATGGTCGTGCCCACCATCCGCACATTTATAAGGCAGTGCTAACCATATACACTAAGTGTCCTTTATATACACTATAGTGCTAAACCGAGTATGCAGCGTGGCATGCCAGCTATACCATGTCCCTCAATAACTTACTTGGGCATATTTTCCATAATTATTCCGTCCATGGCAATGTATATCAACATAATTTAACATTGGGCAGTTCATACCCGAAATAACATTCATAATATAACATCATATATAACTAGTGATCCATGCATTTATATTTAACTTTTGACATATTTAAAATATGTCAATCATATGCTCCATGACATAAATATAATGACAATAAATTTTGGGTAGGCTCATCGCAAGCCATCCCAATGATGTATAAAACATCAATGTGTCATTATATGTATGCAATTGCACTCACCTTGGCCACTTAACACAATGCCTCATTAAGTCCTAGTTCGATCCTTTCTTTCATAGAACCTCGAACCTTCTTTGATTCAGACTTGTCTTCATTAATAACATGAATAAAATAAAATATTTGGTAGATTCAAATTTAACAATACCTTAAACATGTTGTCTAATATAATCATTCGAATATAAATTTTCCAAATGTTTTCCTTTCTTCCTTGTACTGTTCAAAAACTCATTATGGTCCTTAGTGACCAATTTGAACTTCCATTAATTCTTCCGAGCTTGCTAACTAACATTTGAATATAAAATGTTTCAAATTTCATTTTCGATGACTTTATGCTACTTTCAAAGATTTACTTATTCATGACATATACATACTGGATCTTAATTTCCTTTATACTGGAGAAACTAGATTCGATAACGTTTCTAATGGTATAAGCCACATAAATTAATAAAATCTAACAAAATTATGAAAAATCACTGAATTCACGTCACAGACTGTCTAGGAAGAAAACTGCTCTATAATTTTTTTGACCTTCATTCGAATAAAAATTTATATCTTTTAACTCGAAATTCGAAATCAGTTTTGGTTTGTTGGAAACGAAACTAGACTAACAATTCTTTCCAATGGTATAAAATTCATCATCTAACCATTTTTGTAGAATTTATGGTTAAATTTTAAACTTACTGCCATAATTCAATTCCAACATAACTTTCCATGAATAACTTCTAATTACACCAACTTCTCCCTATTTCTCTACTTGTCAATTTAGTCCCATCACTTTACTTCAACTGACCGGAATAAAGCTTGTATTCATATGTTCTATTTACATCCTTCATCAAAATAGGCTCAAACCTTTACTTCTCTAATTTCTCTTGATTTGTCAAGATGGTCACCAAATTTCAAATATAAGGATTCAAGCTTCTTAACTTTGCAAATTAGTCCTCCAATCCACATTACTACCTTAATTCCATCATTTTAACTAAAAATCAGATTTATTCCTTCTACATATCCTCTTTGTCGAATAGACCATTCAAGTTTGACAATTTGTCAAAATGGTCACTAATGTGATTAATCGTTGGTTTAGCATTCTAACTTCATTTTCATGTCTCTAACATTATTAATAATATAAATACACATCAAATTCAATAAAAAAAATTAGATATCGTCCCTTAATTTTAAAGCTTGCGAAATGGTCCCTATGCATTTAACTTAGGGTTTTTCTTCCAAACAACAAATCAAGCTTACTAGATCATTAATCCAACATCACAAACCCTAAGTTAGACTTGAATCCATAAACCCTAATCTTCTCTATGCAAACCGAAATATGTAGGGTTTAAATTCGAACTCAATAACATGATTCCAACATCATACAAGCATGATTCTAACTTAAAATCAACCATGGATTCATAAAATCATAAAAGCCCCAGTTTGTTCATAAACCCTAATTTCTTCCACATATCAATTCTCATCAACCAAGCAAGTATTCTATAAATTATTTACATCTAAGGATAGAGCTCCAAAAGCAAAACACCATCAATGCGTTTAAAACAATTTCCCAATAACACATTAAAATCTCATTTCAATCATATTTTAAATATCACTTAAAACATCATTTGAAACACCATGCCTTGAAAACCATACACTTAACACTTTCAAAAACCATCTTATTAAACCATATACAACATGTATCATTAACCATCAGCAAATTCCTTTGCTAAACCTCAATTTAAGCCTTCCCATGCATAACAAACCATATGCAAAGCTTAAAGAGTAAACATGTATAAATAACATTATACAATCTAAACCATTACATGACACATCCATAATTATATTGGCTTACAAGTGATCATAACCAAGCTCATTTACCAAAATAGTTTATTGGATACACGGATTCAACAAGTGTCCTCTCAACACTCCAAGCCATCTCAACCGGAATAGCGACACAATCACAATCATGATACATTATCAACCGAGTATAATTACAACTAACGGGGACACCAACCCTAATAATTGGTTAGATGCTTAACCCACTAACGGGAGTTTTCGGTACCATATAACCCCTAGACCGTTAGGGTATTTGGATGGAGTATTTGGTACACCGAATCAAACTCCTCGACATCCAAGGTGACTTTTTATAGTGCACTATAAATCCTATGGTTGGCCAACTATATCCGATAATATTTTAAACCACATCACTTTCCAATATAATTCACAATTAACCATGTATTTAACTGTTTTCATATGCATCAATACAAAACCTTTTTCTCAATGCAACAAACCATGCTTTAAACACAAGTATAAATCACATACTTACATGGATCACTTACCACGTGCATCCATTATCATTTCATGATTAGAAACAATATCTCACATACTTTAAAACATGTTTAAATAGTAGGCACCATGTAATTCAAAACAAGTGCATAAACCATTTCGTAAAAGCACGACCGAGAGAGAAAACCACTTTATACTTACTTCCAAGTTTAAACCAGTGTTTCAAGCTAAGTTTAAACTCCCATAAACCACCTTTAAATTATTTTAAAGCTGAAATGCATGTTCTCACTCACCGATACGCGAAACCACAATTTGCCGACGCGAATTTAAACATCCGAAGCCCCCAAAGCTTCACCGATAGCTTTCGGACCAGCCTCCCCTATTTTAACCACATAACAACAGAGGATTAATGCATATCAATGCATTCAAACACTGCAACAACATTCCTTACAAACCTCAACAATTCATTCACAATTACTCCACCACAACAACCGAAATCATCATCTAACTCCTTCCAAACACAACCCAGCCACAAACCATCAATATAACACTTCTGTTAACATCAATAAACACTCAAAATAGGCTTACATTGTCCTTATATTTCCAGCAACTAAACAACCACCACAACACCTCAAAAACACAAATCTATTAACCTAAATAATTAGGGATTCATGGAGTTTCAAGATTCCAATGTTAAAAACAACTTATCAACATTATAAAACATCCAATACATGTTTAAAATCAATCCTCAACACTGAAAAATAAATCCAATGCGAATCTTCTTCAACTTCATCAAATAAATCCAATTAAATCAAATAATCATCATAAAATCATAAAATTAGATTATAAATCATAAATCCAGGATCAAATGTTTGGGACTATCAATAAAGAACCATTCAATAAAGGAGAAAAACGAACCTTACCTCTATTGTGTGATTTCTCCCTCAATTGATTGATTAAAGCTTGAAAAACACAAGATTTCAATGAGATTTTGTAAATCAAAGATGAAGAATCATTTATAAATAAAAAGTTCAAGAAAATAGATCTCTCACCTCTAAAATTTGATGAAAACAAGAGTGTTTGGAAGAGTAGAAGTGAAGAGAAAAGTTGAGAGAAAAGTTTAATTCAAATCTTTATAAAATCAATAACTACCTTTCAATATTAAAACCCTTTTTTATTAATTAATAAAACACATGTTAAAAATCCTTAATTGAGCGAAGAAACCACCAGCCAAAGTTTGGTAAAATAGCTCCTTAAGGATTATAAGAATTTCATCTTTTACAACCTAGTCACCATTTAAAATAGTTTTAAAAACTTACATTCCAACCAAAATGTCACTCTTCCAACTTCAATTTTCTCAAATTGATTTCACCAAAATTATCTATATATTAAATAATAATTTTAACCATTTTCCATATTTTTGACTTACTCAAAAATATTTATTCCCAAATCTGACTCGAATCCCTAACCCGATCCACCGGACCGTCTAACTAGCCCTTAAACTGCTAGGCCCAAAACCAGGGCGTTACAACCAAGTCATTACTTTTACAGGTAAGGCCAGTGAAGACCTTGAAGCAGTAGAATACTGGTTAGATAGCACAATAAGAATTTTGACAAAGTAGTTGCAGTGCTCAGATGAGCATAAACTCGAGTGTGCCTTGGCCTTGTTGGAAGACGAGGCTTAACATTGGTAGGAAACCATGATACTTACTATTCTTGAGGAACCTGTAACCTGGGAGTTCTTCTTGCATGAGTTTAAGAAGAAGTATATCAGTGAATACTATCTAGCTGAAAGGCGGGATATTTTCTTGCACCTTAAGCAAGGCGGGAGGCCAGTGGAACATTACATCCATAAGTTCTGCAAATACTGAAAGTATGGAGCTAAATACATAAGAAAGAGAAAGAGAAGTACATGATGTTTGTTGCAAGTCTAAGTGATGAGCTTCGACCTTTATTCACTACTCTGGGAATCACAGATTTTTAAGAGCTCGTGAATCGAGCGATTTCTACTAAGGATGCACAGAAGTCGCAGACATTTAGTGGGCAGACCCGATCCTAGAAAAGGCCTCGAGATGATTCTCGCCCACTTTTGCCATATAAGAAGGGTAAACAACAAGGGTACAAGCAACCATACTATCAACAGCCTTCTCGGTTAAGTAGTTTTACCAAGCCACAAGCCATGTCATAATATGTTGCAAGAACCACCTCCATTGAGAGCACCAAAGGTTCAAGCCGAGAGTCACAACATCCTGTCTATAATTTTTTTTCAGATGGGGCATCCTGCGGGGCAATGTCATAGACAATCTGGGGTATGCTTTTTTATATGAGCAATGCCACTACATTAAAGATTGTCCAATGAATGCTTTCAAGTCTTCTGCACCGGCGATTCCAGTATCCCCTGCTCAGTCTTTCAAGGGTAAGGGTCAAAAACAAGTTGTATAGGGAGCTTTCGGGAGATCTGGTGGCTCTGCAAGAACTCCTAACCGATAAGAGTCCAATGCTTCAGCTCAAGTTTATCACGTGAGGAGAAGGGAAGAGGATGGGGATCTAGACATTATTGTAGGTATCATTGAATTGTATACCCATCTTGTTTATGCATTGATTGATCCTGGATCTACTCATTCCTTTATAAGTATTGTGTTAATTAGAAGATTTAAGTTAACGTCTGAGCCTATAGCCTCTAAAATTACCATGACCTATCTTTTAGGGGATAGTGTTGTAGTTGGACTAATATGTAAGAATTGTCCTCTCGTGATATAAGGGATACCTTTCCTAGCCAATCTTATGCCTCTCTCTATTCATGAGTTCAATGTAATTTTGGGGCTTGATTGGCTCGGAGAGCATCAAGATTGGGTGGATTGTTCGAAGAGGAAATTGTACCTTAGAGGTCTTAGTAAGGAGAATGTGTCTCTTACCGAATCTAGAGACAAGAGATCATTTTTGTATCTTTGCTACAAGCAAGGAAGAACTCTGATTTGCAAGATATAGACACCGTGCAAAAATTTTCTTATGTATTTCTCGATGAGCTTCTGGGTTTACCACCCACTTGTGAGGTTGAATTTCGGATTGGAGTGCAACCTAGAACTACTCCAATTTTCATTGCACCATACCGGATGGCACCGATTGAACTTACAGAGGCCAAGGTACAAATCTAAGATTTGTTAGATAAGGGTTTCATTCGACCAAGTTCCTCGCCTTGTGGAGCTCTGGTCCTCTTTGTCAAGAAGAAAGATGGGTCAATGCGTCTTTGTATTGACTATCGATAGTTGAACAAGCTCACTATTAAGAATAAACATCCCTTACCGATAATCGATGACCTGTTTGATCAACTAAGGACATAATCATCTTTTCTAAGATAGACCTAAGATTAGGATACTATCAAATGAGAGTTAAATAATGTAATGTGCCTAAGACAGTCTTCCGTACAAGGTATGGCTACTACGAATTCTTGGTTATGCCCTTTGGGTTAACCAATGCACTGACTACCTTTATGGATCTCATGAACCGGGTTTTTAGAACCTACCTCGACAAGTTTGTAGTAGTGTTCATTGATGATATATTGATCTATTCCAAGAACCAAGCTGAGCATCGTGATCATCTTTGAATTGTGCTTCAGACCCTTCGTGACAAACAATTATATGCCAAGTTTAATAACTGTGAGTTTTGGCTCACTCAAGTTTTATTTCTGGGATATGTGATATTTGCAGAAGGCATTCAATTCGATCTAAAGAAGATCCAAGCTATAGTAGAGTGGAGGCCACCAAAGAATGTTGGTGAAGTTTGTAGTTTTCTCGTCTAGCTGGTTATTATAGAAGAATTATCAGGGGATTTTCTATTATAGCAGCACCATTAACCAAAATTCTACGAAAAGATATCCTTTTCGGATGGGCTGAAAAACAACAATGTAGTTTTGATCAGCTTAAACAGGTATTGATCCATGCACCGGTCCTAACCCAACCTGAATCTAGAAAGGACTATACTATGTATAGTGATGCATCGCATCAAGGGTTAGGGTATGTATCGAGACAACTTAAGCCACATGAAATGAATTACCCTACTCATGATCTTGAATTGACTACTGTTGTTTTTGCTTTAAAGATTTGGAGGCATTATCTATACGAAGAAAAATGTTACCTATACACCGACCACAAGAGCCTTAAGTATCTATTGACACAGAAAGAGCTTAATCTTCGTCAAAAAAGATGGATGGAACTTCTCTATCGATTATCACCTAAGAAAGGCCAATGTTGCAGCTGATGCACTTAGTCGCAAACCTTCGCCTAGTAAGTATCAAGAATTAAATAGTAAATCGCAAGTATTGACAAATGTATATACAATCACAAGTATCGTTATTGTATTGTAGCTCCTCGAGCTATCAATGCTCATTTCAAGTTGTGGAAACACCGACCTTTAGTAGTTGAGCTTCAAGTTCAGTCTACCATTGTGTTGAGAATCAAGTCCTTGCAAGATCAAGATCCCGAGTTACAAACCTTTGTTTCTAAACTCCAAAATGATTTCGACTCGATTTTGAATTAATTCGATGGACTCTTGTGTTTTCATGATAGAATTTGTGTACCAAATAATGAATCTCTTCGTGATGATATTCTTAAGGAAGCTCATTGTAGCTATTTTTTAGTTCACCCGGGGTCGGTGAAGATGTATAAGGACTTGTGGGAATTGTACTGGTGGCCTGGTATGAATAAGGCTATTACAGAGTTTGTGTCAAGATGTCTTACGTGCCAGTGAGTTAAGGCTGAACATCGTGTTCCTACGGGATTATTGCAACCCATTGAACTCCTTCAATGGAAGTAGGAAAGAATAACCATGGACTTTGTCAGTGGTTTACCGTTAACTCCAGCTAAGCATGACGCTATTTGGGTCATTGTTGACCGTTTTACCAAGTCAACTTATTTCTTACCAGTCAAAATGGACTACAGTCTTCCTAAGTTAGCTGACTTATACATCAAAGAAGTAATCAGATTCCACAGAGTACCTAAGTCAATCATCTCTGATCGAGATCCGCATTTTGCTTTATGATTCTGGAAAGCATTGCAAGGAGCTTTGGGCACAAGAGTCAACCTCAGTACAGCCTTTCACCCTCAACCGGATGGCCAATCAGAAAGGGTAATTCATATATTGGAAGACATGCTTTGTGCATGTGTTATTGATTTTGAAGGAACTTGGGAGAGGCCCCTACCTCTCATCAAGTTTGCTTACAATAACTATCATCAATCATCTATTGGGATGCCACCATATGAAGCATTGTATGGCAGAATATGTAAAACACCATTGTGCTAGTCTGAACTCAGTGAAGGCAAGATGTTGGGCCCTGATTTACTTTGGGAAACTAAAGTACGGGTTACCATCATTCATGATCGCTTAAAGGTTGCCTTTGACCGACAGAAAGCCTATGATGGTCTTAAGAGAAGATATATACAGTATGAAATAGGTGAAAAGGTTTTCTTAAAAGTCTCCCCATGGAAGAAGATTTTTCATTTTGGCAAAAAGGGGAAGCTAAGTCCCCGATTCATTGGACCTTTTGAGGTGGTTGAAAAGATTGGTCCTGTGGCTTATCGACTAGCTTTGCCTCAGGAGCTGAGCAAGATCCACGATGTATTTCATGTATCAATGCTTCGTAAATACAGATCAGATCCATCTCATGTTCTTGAGCCTGAATCAGTAGAGCTCCAACCTAATTTGACATATAAGGAAGAACCAGTGCAAGTATTGGCAAGGGAAGTCAAGACACTTCGAAACAAGAACATTCCTCTAGTTAAAGTGTTGTGGAGAAGCCACAAGGTTGAAGAAGCTACATGGGAATCGAAAGAGACCATGAGGAGTCAATATCCATATCTCTTCAGTTCATGTAAAAAAAATTGAGGACAAATTTTTCTTAAGGAGGAGAGTTGTAACACCCCAAAATCGGGCCTAGTCGGAATTTAATTTCAGCAACCAAAAATTTTGCATCAGAGAGTTAAATTATAGTGTTGACCTTTGACCAAGTGGTCAATTGTTGAATCATTGAATCCTAACTAAGCATTTATTTGATCTAAGGACCTCATTATAAACATTGAAACTTGTTTTAGTGATTAAATTGAGAAAATTAAAAGTTTATGGGCAAAAGTGTAGAGGATAAAGAGTTTAGGGGCTAACCTTATGATTAACCCCTCCTTAATATTAGTTATCATCTACGTGGGCTTTTGGGATAAGGTTACTTCATCTTAAGGAAATTTAAGCAATTAAAATTGTAAAAGAAAGAAAGGAGTTAGAAAGCTTACCCGGTAAATTGTAGCTATAGATCGGGTAAGCAATATTCCTCAATTGATTTATCGATTCCATGACAAAACCATGCATAATTTCAAGTCTAAGAATCAAGAAAACCTATATATTCTCCAGGGATATCAAGTTTGATTCCTATTGTTTTTAATAGCTATCAGATTGCTATGAATCCATTATCGAAATTGAAATCATTGTAAATTTATATTTCTATGCAGCTCAAAAGAATCAAGGTAAAGAATCACCAAATCCTTCAAGTTCCTCTAAGCTCAAGAACAAGGGAGTCGTCATCTGGGAGCCTTAAAAGCCTCAGAAGTGTCGGTGAGTGTAGTCAGAGTCGAGGGATTGGCTAGGTGCCTTTCCCAAATTCATTGATATTGAATTATTGCATCATCATCATTGATCAAGGTATGAATATAAGAGAACCTTGTTAAAGGTGTTATTGGTAAGCTTATTACATTGTCAAGTTAATTGTTGAAGCATTGCATTGCCATTGATATCATGGAAATATTGAGAAAGATTATATTGATCATGCTATGTAGTATTATCATTGCTACCATTATTGATATCGTTACCTTTATTGTCATTGTTATTATTATTAATATTGGTAAGTATTGATTCCTTGGATACGAATGGACATGGGATACGAGTTGGCATGCCATAGAATTCATGAGCTCATTGGTACGGAGTGGACTACGGTCCTTGAGCTAAGGCTCTATTTGGCGATGTTGGCGGGATGTGTTGGTGTTGATCTTATTGGTGATGTTGAAGGATTTTGACCATTTACTATTGGCGATGTTGGTTGGGAATTCGCGTATCCTTATTTACATGTCAATCCAAGGAATTACAATATGTAATTATTGCTAAAACTTGACTTGAGATGCATTTATATTGCTACACATGTCATTGCTATCTTTGATATTCATATCATTTTCACTGACTACCTCACTAGGCTAAGTAGGCCTAATGCATCTCATTTCCATGCATTTTCAGGTTAAGAGTTAAACAGAACAAAGATAGGAGCAAGGACGTTTTTGGAAGCAAGTCACCAAGTTGCATGTAATGTAAACTTTGTCCTTAAACTCCTAGCAAGGTGGCATAGGTTCTAGACATGTTAGTTTAGCCCCATTTTGTATGTACATAAGGTCACTATGTTGGATGGGTTAAAAATATGAAACATGGTGTGTTTACGATTGGGAGAAAATTGGTAAATAACCCTAAATGCACTAATAAGGGGAAATTGGGCAAATGGATTCATTTTAATGCAAAATTTGACATGCAAGTATAATTAATGTTTTTAGGCTTACTGGTAAAATTTGGTGAACTTTAGACATGGTTAAGGCCCTCAAATTGGATAAAAACTAGACAAATTATGACATTACAAGTACAGGCGTACCGGTACAGGTGATGTCATACCGGTACTGATAGGCTAACTTGGGCAATATGAACCTATGCGTACTGGTACGGGTGATGACGTATCGGTACCGGCTGGCAAGGATTGGTATAAGGTTATAAGGCGTACCGGTACTGCTACAAGAGCATCGATACGCCAATTCAACATTGGAAATTTATTATAGCATGGGTACCGGTACGGGGGATGGCGTACCAATACCCATTCACATTTTAATTTGGGAATTAGGGATTGCGTACCGGTACGGTATTAGATCTGTATCAATACGAGGGTATCGAATTTCACGTACCGAGACTGTATAACGAGTACCGGTACGAGATTTAGGTTCGAAAGAAAATTAATTAGGGGGCGTACCGGTACAGCCTATTGAGTACCGGTACCGATACAGGTAAGTTAGTTACTAGTTTCGGGACATCAACCCTAGGAAAGCCCAAGGTATCGATGGTCTCCCCAGTGGATTCTACATACAACACTGGGATACGGTAGGATCGGATGTCGTTTAGCTTTGCCTAGACCTCATGCGTGGGGATGTGAACATGGCAGCGGTTAACCAAACGGTTCTTGTCCTCATTCCTAAAGTGGCTGAGCCTACCTCCATGAGGAATCTTCTGCCCATAAGCCTCTGCACTGTCATTTATAAAATTGTTTCCAAAGTGTTGGTTAACCGTATGAAACCCTTGCTTTCTCATTGTATCAGTGACTCCTAGGCGACCTTTGTCCGCGAGAGGAATATCACAGATAATAACTTGATTGCCCATGCGCTGGTGTATTCCCTTCACTCAAATGGAACTGGGCCCTTTCGTGGGGTTGCCCTTAAGTTAGATATGGAGAAGGCCTTTGATTGGGTTGAATGGCCCTTCATCCAAAGCGTTATGTTAAAGATGGGCTTTGATGCTGCATGGGTTGATATCCTTATGCACTGCGTCTTCTCTGTCTCCTTCACTGCCCGAGTCAATGGGTCTTTATCTCAGGTCTTCTATCTGTAGTGGGGTTTACCTCATTTTCATAAGATTTTACTCGGTTAAAATTCTAACGGGTCCATTATAAGCCCATTTAGACATGCACGCCTTAAACCCAACAAAACGACCACAAAATAAGATTAAATAAAAATTTATAAGTTCAAATATTTTATTATGAGATTTTGAATATTATTATATAGCTTAACCTCAATTTTAAAAGTTTTTACTCGGTTAAAATTCGAAAGGGTCCACTGTAAAGCCCTTTTAGGCATGCACGACTTAAACTCCAAAAAAACTGCCAAAAAATAAGATTAAATCAAATTTAATGACTTAAAATATTTAGTTATGGGCTTTTGAGCAAGATTATATAGCTTAAACTCATTTTTAAAAAATTTTACTCAGTTAAAATTTTAACGGGTCCACTATAAGCCCATTTAGAAATGAACGCATGAAACCCAACAAAATGACCACAAAATAATATTAAATAAAATTTCATGAGTTAAAATATTTGATTATGGGATTTTGAATATGATTATATAGCTTAACCTCGATTTTAGAACTTTTTACTTGTTTAAAATTCTAACGGGTCCACTATAAAGCCCATTTAGATATGCATGCCTTAAACCCCAACAAAACGGCCACAAAATAAGATTAAATCAAATTTTATGAGTTAAATATTTGATTATGGGCTTTTGAATATGATTATATAGCGTAATCTCAATTTCAGAATATTTTACTCGGTTAAAATTCCAACGGGTACTCGATTAAAATTCCAACGGGAACTCGGTTAAAATTCCAACGGGTGTGTGTGTGATTTTCTCTCCTCTCTCTCTTTTTTCCAAACGCTCTAAACCCTTCCTTATTTCTTTTCCTCTCTGCTTCATTGCTTCGCCTTCCACCACAACAAAACTGTTGCCTCTACGTCGCGCATTCTACATCTCCGCTTCCTTGCTCCGCCTTCCACCACCGCATCACCACTTAATTTTATGTCTTTTGGCCTTAAAATTAGCAATATATAATTTTGTCAATGATTTCATGATTTTTGTGCTTACATTTTTTAATTGATTAATGTTCATGTTTGAGTGATCTTAGTTAAGTTAGTCTCTTTTATCTCAATATGAATCGTTTAGGTTCCAACTCTTAGCATAATTGTTCTAATTTTTTTTAAAAATCTTTTTCTATGGCTAATGCTTGCTTAAATGTCATACATCTTTGAACTTATTTCAAAGTGTCTTAATAATAGTCATAAACACTTTAGAATGCATATTCGGATCAAAACAAGGCTTAAAAACACCTTTTCTATCGCTTTGGGGTCAGGGGCATCGAAACCACTAACACTGGTTTCAAAACCTACTTGGCAGTGTTGAAATGGGACAAATCTGGGTAGAAGGTTTCGAAACCTCCCTTTAGGTTTCGAAACCAGGGGTTTCAACACCCATGCTGGTTTCGAAACTATACACGCAGAATCACAGGATGGATCTGTTTTATAACCCTAAAATTTGATTTTAAAACACCCCAAACCTTACTCTCTTCATTCTAAACGGCCACAACTCTAAACCCTCTCAAAATCTTGCCTCCTTCTTGCAAAATTTATCAAGTTTTCGGATTCCATCATCATTATCACCAACTCTTCAAGGTAATTTTTTAAAACTCATCTTTTTAGTTATTATAATTTTCAAATATTAGATGAATATTTGGTTTCAAAATGATGATTTCATGCTTAAAATTGTTATAAATCATGCCTACTCTTCTTTGTTCATAACTTTAAACATGATTTTAACAAAACCCATTGTTCTTTTAAATTTTTCATGGGTATTCCGAAAATTTATCTTTTTATTGGGTATTTCGAATTTTCAAAGAAAAATTAAGATTTGTGCTTGAAATAATACTTTGGGTTGATGTTTATTTTTTATATATTGTGCTTTTGCAGGAGGTTATACCAAATCTATTCCAAACCTATTCCAAAAATTTTTCAAACCCTTGCCCACTAAGTGTTTGTCAAAATTCCCCAACCAAATTTTTAAAGCTAAAATTTCTCATTTTTTAATCATGCCTCCTAGAACCATGCCTTCTAGAGCCAAACATGCTCGTCTTGAAAGAGGTCAAAATTCCCGTTCTAATCAACCTCCACCTCAACTTCAAAACCCAAACTTCTTGAGTCTTTGTTTTCAAGATGATGAATGTCTTAATCGTTTTCATCAAATTTATAAGGTAGAAGATATTAGAATTGAGCGAACTATAGATTTTAACTTCTTAACCTCCAAGCTCTATGAATTTAAATTTTTTCCTTTGTTTGTCGAATGGGGTTGGATGGATTTTCTTGATATTAAACCTCGTGTTTTCCAACCTTGTCAAAGACTTTTATGCAAATGCTATTCTTGTTCATGACAATAATTCCAAGGTTGCTGCAATTGATTTATTCCTTATGGGAACCGAATTTACTCTCACTCCGGCAAGTATTGCCGATCATCTAGGAGTCCCTAATAGTGGTGCTACTAATGAATCTGAAAGTGTGCCTATCAAGCTTGTTGATGATACTCCTACCCACCTTTTATATCTATGATAGGCTCCTTCATCTTTTCACCACTTGGTTCTTTCGCCCCTCCGGTGGACGATGCACTCGTATGCGTCAAACCAACTATTGGTGGTTACACCAGCTTCGTACCGATAACCATCCCAATATCACCCAAATCATCTTCACTTCTCTTGTTAAAATCATTAACAACCCTTCTAGCTTCTCTCTCAATTATGGATGTGTTCTAAGCCACATCTTCGAGAAGTTAAACATTAACACCTCTCTTGATCCCGCCATTCATCTTAAGAGTAAGATTGATATAACAACAACTAAGAAGCCCATTTGGAGGTTCATTAATGAAGAATAGGTCCACAAGAATAATGAAGATGAAGCTCGCGTTGATCTAAGTAATGTTGATGCACTGGATGCTCCACCTCCCATGACCATTGATTCCATGTATGCGGCTATGGCAACTCGTTTTGACAATATTGATGCATTTTTTCATAGCTCTCATGAGGAGACTACCGGCATGCTTCGGAGCTTGGATGATAATGTGACATCATTGGAGCATGATATGCATGACGTTCGTGGTCATCTCTTTCCACCATCATCGTCTCATGCACCAGATGCTTAGGCTTTTATGCATTCTAATATGACTATATGCTATGGTATTTGGGACTTATTTTATTTAGTTCTTTGGATTATGCTTTTAGGCTTCTTATGCACTTTGTTGAATATTTGCTTTATGACTATGGTTTTATGATGGATTCTATGCTAGATTTTATATTTGGATTATGTTGGATTTTATGATGGATTCTATGTTGTTAATTTTAATATTATGGTTTATCTTTGCATTGCTTTTTGTATAATGCCCTATTTTTGTAATGACGTTTGTTATTTTGTAGCATTTTATTCTTTTTGCTATAACAAAAAGGGGGAGAAAATTAGGATTAAACAATTTGTTTTTAGAATTAAGCAAATTATTTTTCTTAATTTTTAAACAAATGTCTTTAAAACTTCATTTTCAAAGATATTATAAAGACATACCAAAAATTAGGATTAAACAATTTGTTTTTAGAATTAAACAAATTATTTTTCTTAATTTTTAAACAAATGTTTTTAAAACTTAATTTTCAAAGACTTTATAAAGACATTTACTAAGGGGGAGCCTAAGTAGGGAAGATTTAAAAGTTTGACAAATTTTCAAAAACAAATTTTTAATCAAGTGTTTTGTTATATCAAAAAAGGGGAAATTGTTAGACTTATTTTGATTTTGATATAAGTAAAAGGACTAACTAGCAAAAACTTGTAAACTTAATATATTCGAATCAAATTTATCAAAAATACAATTTTAAATTGAACAAATATTTTCTAAACTATTTGCCTTAATACCTATATTGTATAATCCTTAAAAAGTCAACAAAAAGTCAAAATCAAGAGTTTTCAAGCATAGGTTTCGAAACCCCTAGGTGGTTTCTAAACCACTATGGCAGTAAGGCCTAAAATCGATATGTTGGTTACATGTTTCAAAACCTCCTTGTTGGTTCCAAAACCAGGGCCTACAACGACTAGTTTTCCCTTTTGAAATACCCATGGGTTTCAAAACCCTTTTAATGGTTTCGAAACCTTTGTGCAGGTGAGCATTTAATGCTCGGTTTTAATGGCATCCAACAACTCCAAAGTCCCCACTACATCTCCTAATGGTTAGCAAAGATCATGAGCATATAAAAAGGGTCTTCAAACAGTAATGAAGTAACAAGAAAGCCCATCCAAATATTCAGGCAATCAAAATCCAATATATGCTTATTTTTCCATCTTTTTTCTAAACACTAGTCTTCATTGTAATTCTTTATCCAGTGTTTCTTGTGTGTGAGAGAGAGCTTAAACTTTGCAAACACCTTCTTTGTGAGGATTTTCTAGTTTGCTTATTTGATACTTGTTTTTGGGAAAGGATTCAATAGACTTTGGAGTATAAGTCTATTGAATTGTGTAAGGTTACTCCTTATCCTAAAGGAAAGACAAACTAGTGGATTCGTGGAAAATCCTTAGTGTGGTCACTAAGGTAGTGGATGTAGACTCCATTGAGGGAGTTGAACCACTATAAATCCCCTTTCAATTTCTTATCTTTGCAATTAGTTTCCACCATTCTTTAAAATTCCAATTCACACCCTCTTGGCTTTATTCGATCGATTGCTACACTCATCACTTTTGAACATGGTTATATAGCTTAGCCTCATTTAGTCATTTTCAAAAAAAATTTACTCGGTTAAAATTCCAACGAGTCATCTATAAGCCTATTTAGACATGCATGCCTTAAATCTAACAAAACGACCACAAAATAAGATTAAATCAAATTTTATGAGTTAAAATACTTGATTATGGGATTTTTAATATGATTATACAGCTTAACCTCAATTTTAAAACTTTTTACTCGGTTAAAATTCCAACGGGTCCACTATAAAGCCTATTTACACATGCACGACTTAAACCCCAATAAAATGGCCAAAAAATAAGATTAAATCAAACTTTATGACTTAAAATATTTAGTTATGGGCTTTTGAACATGATTATAAAGCTTAAACTCACTTTTAGAAACTTTTAGTTGGTTAAAATTCTAACGAGTCCACTGTAAGTCCATTTAGACATGCACGCCTTAAACCAAACAAAACGACCACAGAATTAGATTAAATCAAATTTAATGAGTTAAAATATTTGATTATGGGCTTTTGAATATGATTATGTAGATTAACCTCAATTTTAGAACTTTTTACTCGATTAAAATTCCAACGGGTCCATAGTAAAGCCCATTTAGACACGAATGCTTCAAACCCCTACAAAACGGCTACAAAATAAAGATTAAATCAAATTTAATGACTTAAAATTTTTTATTATGGGATTTTGAATACGATTTTATAGCTTAACCTAATTTTGAGAACTTTTTACGGATTAAAATAGCCGAAAAATAAGATCAAATCCAATTTTATGGATTAAAATATTTAGTTATGGACTTTTGAAAAAGATGATATACTTGAACCTCAATTTTAGAACTTTTTACTTGGTTAAATTTCCAACGGGTCCACTGTAAAAGCCCATTTAGAAATACACGCCTTAAACCCAACAAAACGGCCAAAATAAGATTAAATCAAATTTTATGAGTTAAAATACTTGATTATGAGCTTTTGAATATGATTATATAGCTTAACCTCAATTTTAAAACTTTTTACTCGATTAAAATTCAAACGGGTCGTAAAGCCCATTTAGACATGCACGCCTTAAACTCCAACAAAATGACCAAAAAATAAGATTAAATCAAATTTTATGACTTAAAATATTTATTTATGGGCCTTTGAACATGATTATATAGCTTAGTCTTATTTTCAAAAAATTTTACTCGGTTAAAATTCTAACAGGTCCACTATAAGACCATTTAGACATGTAAGCCTTAAACCAAACAAAACTGCCACAAAATAAGATTAAATAAAATTTCATGTGTTTCAATATTTATTAATGTGCTTTTGAATATGATTATATAGCTTAACCTCAAATTTAGAACTTTTTACTCGGTTAAAATTCCAACGGGTCCACTATAAAGCCCATTTAGACATGCACGCCTTAAACCTAACAAAACGGCCAAAAATAAGATTAAATCAAATTTTATGAGTTAAAATTTTTGATTATGGGATTTTGAATATGATTATATATCTTAACCTCAATTTTAAAACTTTTTACTCGGTTAAAATTCCAACGGATCCACTATAAACCCTATTTAGACATGCACACCTTAAACCCCAACAAAACCCCAAAAAAAGATTAAATCAAATTTCATGATTAAAATATTTGATGTTGGGCTTTTGAAAATTATATGATTAACTCAATTTTAGAATTTTTTACTCGATTAAAATTCCAACGGGTCCACTGTAAAGCCCATTTAGACAAGCACTCCTTAAACCCAACAAAACGGCCACAAAATAAGATTAATTCAAATTTTTTGAGTTAAAATATTTGATTATGGGCTTTGGAATATGATTATATAGCTTAAACTCATTTTTAAAAATTTTTACTTGGTTAAAATTCCAACGAGTCCATTATAAGCCCATTTAGACATGCACGCCTTAAACCCCAAAAAACGGCCACAAAATAAGATTAAATTAAATTTTATGGGTTAAAATATTTGATTATGGGCTTTTGAATATGATTATATATCTTAACCTCAATTTTAAAACTTTTTACTCGGTTAAAATCCCAACGGGTCCACTGTAAAGCCCATTTCGACATGCACACCTTAAACTCCAACAAAACGTCCAAAAAATAAGATTAAATCAAATTTTATGACTTAAAATATTTATTTATGGGCTTTCTTAACATCATTTTCAGAAATTTTTACTCGGTTAAGATTCTAACAGGTCCACTATAAGCCCATTTAGATATGCAAGCCATAAACCAAACAACAATGCCACAAAATAAGATTAAATAAAATGTCATGTGTTACAATATTTATTCATGTGCTTTTGAATATTATTATATAGCTTAAACTCAATTTTAAAATATTTTACTCGGTTAAAATCTCAATGGACCCAATGTAAAGCCCATTTAGACATGCACACCTTAAACCCCAACAAAACGGCCAAAAATAAGATTAAATAAAATTTTATGACTTAAAATATTTATTTATGGGATTTTGAACATGATTATATATACCTTATTTTCATTTTCAAATTTTTTTTACTCGGTTAAAATTCTAACGGGTCCACTGTAAGACCATTTAGACATGCACGCCTTAAACCAAACAAAACGACCACAGAATAAGATTAAATTAAATTTCATGAGTTAAAATATATGATTATGGGCTTTTGAATATGATTATATAGATTAACCTCAATTTTAGAACATTTTACTCGGTTAAAATTCCAACGAGTCCACATTAAAGCCCATTTAGACATGCACGCCTTTAAAATTTAACAAAAAAAAAAAAAAAAAAAATAAAGATTAAATCAAATTTAATGACCTAAAATTTTTGATTATGGGATTTTTAATATGATTATATAGCTTAACCTCATTTTCAAAACTTTTTACTTGGTCAAAAGTCCAAAGGGTCCACTATAAATCCATTTAGACATGCACGCGCCTTTAAACACCAACAAAATAATAAAAAAAAATAAGATGAAATCAAATTTTATTACTTAAAATATATAGTTATAGAGACTTTTGAAAAAGATGATATACCTTAACCTCAATTTTTTAAACTTTTTTTTACATAGTTAAAATTCCAACGGGTCCACTATAAACCCTATTTAGACATGCACACCTTAAACCCCAACAAAACGGCCTCAAAATGTGATTAAACCAAATTTCATGTTTTCAAATATTTGATGATGGGCTTTTGAACATGATTATATAGCTTAAACTCGATTTTAGAATTTTTTACTCAATTAAAATTTCAACAGGTCCACTATAAAGCCCATTTAGACAAGCACTCTTTAAACCCAACAAAATAAGATTAATTCAAATTTTTTGAGTTAAAATATTTGATTATGGGCTTTGGAATATGATTATATAGCTTAAACTCATTTTCAGAAATTTTTACTTGGTTAAAATTCCAACGGGTCCATTATAAGCCCATTTAGACTTGCACGCCTTAAACCCCAAAAAACGGCCACAAAATAAGATTAAATTAAATTTCATGGGTTAAAATTTTTTATTATGGGCTTTTGAATATGATTATATATCTTAACCTCATTTTTATTTTTTTTTTACTTCGGTTAAAATTCCAACGGGTCCATAAAACCCATTTAGACAGACACGCCGCTTTAAATTCCAACAAAACGTCACAACAAAAAAAATAAGATTAAATCAAATTTTATGACTTAAAATATTTATTTATAAAACTTTTTTTTCCAAAAAAAATAATTATATAGCTTAAACTCATTTTTTAAATTTTTACTCTTAGTTAAAAGATTCTAACGGGTCCACTATAAGCCCATTTAGACATGCACACTATATAAACCAAACAATGCCACAAAATAAGATTAAATAAAAAAATTTCATGTGTTAAAAATTTTATATATGCTTTTGAATATGATTATATAGCTTAAACTCAATTTTAAAACATTTTACTTGGTTAAAATCTCAACGGACCCACTATAGAGCCCATTTTGACATGCACACTTTAAATCCAAACAAAACGGCAAAAAATAATATTAAATAAAATTTTATGACTTAAAATATTTATTTATAGTATTTTGAACATGATTATATAGCTTAACCTCATTTTCAAAAATTTTTACTCGGTTAAAGTTCTAACGAGTCCACTGTAAGACCATTCAAACATGCACGCCTTAAACCAAACAAAACGACCACAAAATAAGATTAAATCAAATTTCATGAGTTAAAATATATGATTATGGGCTTTTGAATATGATTATATAGATTAACCTCAATTTTAGAACATTTTACTCGGTTAAAATTCCAATGGGTCCATAGTAAAGCCCATTTAGGCACGCACGCCTTAAACCCCAACAAAACGGCTGCAAAATAAAGATTAAATCAAATTTAATGACTTAAAATTTTTTATTATGGGATTTTTAATATGATTATATAGCTTAACCTCATTTTGAAAAACTTTTTTACTCGGTCAAAAAAAAGTCCAATGGGTCCACTATAATCCCATTTAGACATGCACACCTTAAACACCAACAAAATAAAAAAAAAAATAAGATGAAATCAAATTTTATTACTTAAAATATATAGTTATAGACTTTTGAAAAAGATGATATACCTTAACCTCAATTTCATAACTTTTTACATAGTTAAAATTCCAACGGGTCCATTGTAAACCCTATTTAGACATGCACACCTTAAACCCCAACAAAACGGCCTCAAAATGTGATTAAACCAAATTTCATGTTTTCAAATATTTGATGATGGGCTTTTGAACATGATTATATAGCTTAAACTCAATTTTAGAATTTTTTTTTTCGATTAAAATTCCAATGGGTCCCTTTATAAAGCCCATTTAGACAGGCACTCCTTAAACCCAACAAAACGGCCACAAAATAAGATTAATTCAAAATTTTTGAGTTAAAATATTTGATTATGGGATTTGGAATATGATTAAATAGCTTAAACTCATTTTCATAAATTTTTACTTGGTTAAAATTTCAACGGGTCCATTATAAGCCCATTTAGACATGCATGCCTTAAACCCCAAAAAACAGCCACAAAATAAGATTAAATTAAATTTCATGGGTTAAAATATTTGATTATGGGCTTTTGAATATGATTATATAGCTTAACCTCAATTTCAGAACATTTTACTCGGTTAAAATTCCAACGGGTTCACTATAAAGCCCATTTAGAGATGCACGCCTTAAACCCCAACAAAAAGGCCGCAAAATAAGACTAAATCAATTTTTTTAATTAAATTTTTTAGTTATGGGATTTTAAACATGATTATACAGCTTAACCTCAATTTTAGAACTTTTTACACGGTCAAAATTTCAATGGGTCTATTGTAAAGCCCATTTAGACTTAAACACAACAAAACGGCCAAAATAAGATTAAATCAAATTTTATGAGTTAAAATACTTGATTATGGGCTTTTGAATATGATTGTATAGCTTAACCTCAATTTTAAAACTTTTTACTCGATTAAAATTCAAGCGGGTCGTAAAGCCCATTTAGACACGCACGCCTTAAACTCCAACAAGACGACCAAAAAATAAGATTAAATCAAATTTTATGACTTAAAATATTTAGTTATGGGCTTTTGAACATGATTATAAAGCTTAACCTCTTTTTCAGAAATTTTTACTCGGTTAAAATTCTAACGGGTCCACTATAAGCCCATTTAGACATGCACGCCTTAAACCAAACAAAACGACCACAAAATAAGATTAAATCAAATTTCATGAGTTAAAATATTTGATTATGGGATTTTGAATATGATTATATAGATTAACCTCAATTTCAGAACTTTTTACTCTGTTAAAATTCCAACGGGTCCACAACAAAGCCCATTTAGATAAGACAATAAGTATCGGCGGTAGACACATAATGCGTCAGCGTAGCTACTAGACTCTTATGGTATACCACAATATTGTCATTCTTAATATTATACTACCAACGGCAAACATTTAAGACACTTCCTGCAAAATGGCAAGTAATCCAAATACAATTCATACTCTTATATGTTCTATAACTTTCATGGTACACATCCCATTTGAAAATTGAATGAAATAAATCATTATCTGTATATCATGCTATAAAACATATGTGATCATAAAAATACCACAATCTTTAAATCAGCAAAATAAAGTATCATACCAAAAAGAAATTTTGCTGTTTATATAGAAATTCTTTACCTTTTTGGATGACTTATCGCAAGTCTCCCTTTAGTATGTTAATAAACATACATTTAAAAACATATATGCACTCACCTTAGTCTTGCAATGTAGTAGCCTTTACAATTCGATATTACTCTCAGACTGTTTCCTTTCCTTTTCTACCGTCACAACTTTGATTTATATCGGAATCTACAATAAAATAACATATACCATTTCAAGTATATGTTAGTACATATTCATACCATACACAATAATGGAAGGTAAATAAAATAACTATCCATTATATAGAAAATTGATCCGATAGAACTTTCTATATTCGAATCGCAATTTTCCATACTTTTCTTTAAATATCCAACTTTTCCCAAAATTTCTATTTTAGTCCCTAAGGACTCTTTTAAACTTCCAACCAAAATTTTCAAGTCTAAACCTTACATTACTCATCCTTTACACGTTAGGACCTAAACTTTAAAAATTTGCACTTCGGTCCCTAAACTAGCCAAATATTTAATTTAACCCAAAATGTTGATTTAAACATCAAAATCGACATTTAAATCACTAAACTTAATTTTCCAACATAGTATACCTCAAATACAAGCTCAACATCAAATCCCTAAACTTTTCAAAATTTACATTTTGGTCCTTAGTGCCATCTAATTAGGTATTTTCATTCCAAACACCTTAAATCAACATATACAACTAATATTCCTTCAATCATATTCCAAAATTCCAAACTTTAACATATACCCTAATTCTTAGTTTTTAAGGACGTGATCATTTCTTCATCCAAATAACAAAATCAAGCTTATAGAACATCATTATCATCATTTCTATCTTCAAAGTAAATTTTGCCATTATTTCCCCTAATTTTCTCAATATTGCCGAAAAGTCCCTAAACAAATTTTCATGGAATTTTCATCACTTCTAACATAGAAACAATATCACAACCTTATTTCCAACATGAACAACCTTTAAAACATAATATTCCAACATGTCCTTCATCCACCCTAATCACTAAACTCAACTTAAGAACGTGGAAACCAAGCAAAACTTATACCAAATGATAGAGAATTCAATGGAGATAAATTTCTTGTTTCATGTCTATGCTTCAAATCCAATCAAGCAAGCTTAAAAATCCAAAAGAAAATTTTCTCTTACCTTTGGAGAGCTATTCGAACAAGGAGGATGATAGTGGAGAAAATCTTGAATTTTCTTTTTGTTTCCAATATAGCCATTTGTTTTTAATATAATTAAAATGAATTAAAAATTCATTTTAATGTCTAATGACCCTTTTAACCTTAAAATCAAATATTACACAACTTTCCACATGTCTACCTACCAATCCAAGGGTCAAAAATAATCCAAGTAGTTAGTGATTACCAATTTTGCCCTTGGAATTTCCCAAAATTAACATGCTATTTTCATCCAACGGTTCATATTTAAAATGGAAAACCTACTTCAATCCAATGGTCCATGTTAAATCCTACCATTTTAAAACATGTAAATGACATTTTTAACCTTGTCTTATCATCCTTTAAATTATCTTAAATTTTCGATTCGATTCGATTATCCGAATATCCTTCCAAACTTTACCGCTTAATAGGCAAAAATACAAACTCCGTACGAAAAATTCGAGTATCAACAAAACATCAGTCTTAGGGGTGAACTATTCATTTACGGGACTAAAATACATAACTTTTAGAAATTACTATTTAGTCCCTGAACTTTTCTAAAATTTCTACTTTAACCACCAAACTTTCAAAATTTTCACTTTAGTCACTAACCAAAGATTTGGGATATTAAATTCTTCCCCTTAATAAAATTTGTCCTCGAATTTTCAAGTCATTACTATTTTTAAATATATGTGGATATTGTTTTTCCATTACATCCTTAGCTTCCCAAGTTGCTTTTTCCACCTTGTGATTCGCCAAAGGACTTTCACCAATGGTATTTGATTGTTCCTTAATTATTTGACACCATACTCTAATATGTTTCTTGGTTCCTCCTCATATGTCAAATCTGATTGCAACTCAATTTCCTTGGTACAATCACATGTGATGGATTTGATCTATATCTCTGTAGCATAAAAACATAGAAAACATCATGAATTTTTTTCTCATATCCGTGGGAAAGACAAGCGATATGCAACAAGACCAACCTTCTTCAGTATTTCATACGGTCCAATATATCTGGGACTTAACTTACCCATGCGGCCGAATCTCATTATTTTCTTCCAAAGTGAAACTTTCAAGAATACTTTTTCTCCAACTTCAAACTGAATGTCATTTCTTTTCAAATTTGCATAAGATTTTTGTTGATCAACGGCTTTTTTAAGATTGTCTTGTACAATCTTAACCTTTTCCTCCATCTCTTGCAACATATCTGGCTTAATCAACTTGTGATCATGCAACTCAAACCAGTTCAATGGTGATCTGCACTTCCGACTATAAAGAGCTTCATAAGGTGCCATTTGAATACTTGCCTGATAACTATTATTATAAGCAAATTCTGCTAATGACAAGTACTTTTCCCATGATCCTTCAAATTCAATTATACAAGCTCTTAACATATCTTCAAGTATCTGAATTATCCTTTCAGACTGACCATTCAACTTTCACCCATTGACAAGTCAACCACTTAGCAACAAACTCTGATATCATCATTTTCATACCAGGCCACCAATATCGACTCTTCAAATCTTGATACATCTTATTTCCCCAAGGATGCATAGTCAAGGGACTATAATGTGCCTTAAAAAGCAAATCTTGTTTCAACTCAGTATCTTCAGGAATATACACTCTATCTTTGTAATAGAGACATCCATCAAGTTTAATCTCAAAATTTTTAATTCCACCTGATTCCACTTGCTTTATCTTGGTTTTGCAATCTTCATCTCGTTGCTGACTTTCTTTAATCCGATCTAATAATGATGATCTCAACTGCAATTCTACCAACAACGAACCATCTGATTTTCTCTTTAATTGAGCATTTAAAGTTCGCAATGCAGCAAATGTTTTTCGACTTAAAGCATCTGTTACAACATTAGCTCGGCCTGGATGGTAGTCAATAATCAAGTCATAATACTTTATTAACTCCAACCATCTTCGTTGCCTTAGGTTCAACTCTTTTTGTGTCATCAAATATTTTAAACCTTTATGATCCGTATAAACGTGACAACGTTCACCATAAAGATAATGTTGCCACACTTTTAGACCAAAAACTACAAGTGCCAGTTCTAAATCATGAGTCGGATAATTCTTTTCATGCGGTTTTAATTGTGGAGAAGCATAAGCAACCACCTTTCCATCTTGCATTAATATGCATCCCAATCCATTATGAGATACATCACTGTACAAAGTAAACTCCTTTCCCGATTCTGACTGTACTAAAACTGAAGCTTCTGTCAAAATTTTCTTTAACTGATCAATGCTTTCTTGACATTTTTCAGTCCAAACAAATGGAACATCCTTTCTCAATAACTTTGTAAGTGGAACAGCTATCATCAAAACGTTTTTCACAAACCTTCGCTAATATCCAGCAAGTCCCAAGAAACTGCGGACCTCGATAATATTCTTGGGAACCTTCCACTCCACAATAGATTGTATCTTTTTATGATCCACTCTAATTCCTTCAGTTGAAGCAATGTGGCCCAAGAAAGCACTTCAGATAACCAAAGCTCACATTTTGAGAGCTTAGCATATAACTTACTTTCTTTCAAAGTCCATAGTACTTATTCTAGGCAAATGATACTTATTCTTTATGGCCACCTTGTCAAAATCTGGTTCGTTAAATCCATAATCAATGCAAATGGCTTCGTGCCTGGGAACCATCTTTCTTGAATTTTTTGACAACAAATAATCTATCTTAGAGCTCTCCATGGTGATGTACTAGGACGATATAATGGCCCCTATCTAATAACTCTTGCAACTCTGTGATTTTAACTCCCTCAATTGATTTTAAGGTGCCGTTCTATATGGAGTCATGGATCTTGGTTGGTACCATGAATAACCTCAATTCAAAATGTACTTCTCTCTCTAGAGGTAATCCAGGTAACTGAAGAAAATACCTCGGGAAAATCCTGAACTGCCGGAATCATGACTTTGAGGTCATTATTAACCTTCTTAGTATCCACTACATGGGCTAGAAAAGCCTCACAACCTTGCTCCAATAGTTTCTTGACTTTAAAAACCGAAATTACATTCTTTATACATTGCACCACTCGAGTTAGTTCTAAAGGAATTCTCTTTCCCTAACTAACTTCGAACTAACATATGAATGTGTAGACCCAAGTTTCTATCAAAACAAAAACAGGTTTATCATAAAGTTGAAAAGTACTTTTTGTCACAATATCGGGTTCTTCTCTATCACCATAGTCATCATGTGCCCTAACGATGTGATATCTCTAGCTGAAGCTCTGTCATCTCGGCCCATAGTTGAAAAGACTCACAGTCTCTTTTCGAGAACCCACTCTAGATGATCTTGCAGATCCATGGCCTCTGCCTCTTTGCATTCTAACAGATCTTTCAGTCTGAATCGATCTATCATCTCGATCTGGGCAATCATGTACAAAATGTCCAGTTTCACCACATCGAAAATAGGCTCTTGTGATCATTTGACACTCTCCAAAATGTTTTCGGTTACAAATCTTGCATTGGGTAGGTCCTTGTTTCCTTCTAGAGCCTTTCACTGATGTTGAGGTATTTTTGGACTTTCTAGCTTGACTTGATTGTCCTCAAGGTGCTAAAAATCCAGATCTCCCCTACTATGGATATCCTTTGCCTCGCTTAGATGATCGCGAAGCAAAAGTTATTTCAGCACTCATTTTCTGACTTTGTGATTCTTTTTTAGCCTTCTCTCGGACAATATCCATTACTTTAGCTCTATTAACTGCTTCTTGAAAGTCCATGGGAATAATTGCCACCAACACCTCTTAGTATCTAGCATCTAATTCACTTATAAATCTGTCAGTGATGGCTTTCTCATCCGGTAACAACTTAGAGGCAAACCGACACAATCTATTAAACTCGTATTCATATTCATATACCTATCGATCTCCCTGTTTAAGATCCAAGAACCGCTGTCTCATCTCCTGGATAAATGCATCTCCAATATATATTCCTCCTAAACTCAGGGAGGAAAGACTGCTAATTCACCTCTTCTCGAACACGAGCAATGACATTATTCCACCATACCATTGCTTGCTCTCTCAATAAGGAAACAACTCCTTCCAGCTTTCCTTGATCGTCACACCCAATCCGAGCCAACATTGTCTGTATGTCATTCAACCAAAAATCTGCCGACATAGGATCCCCATCAATGTCACCTTTAAAATCAGGAGCCTGCAGCTTCTTTAACTCCTTCAGAACAGAATTTCGAGGGGGTCTATTAATTATTGCGTCTAGGGCTTGCAGAAATGTACCTCGGTCTTGCACCGGCATTTTCTGTGTAGGTGCACCAGCCCCCTGTTGAACAGGTTGCTATACTTCCTCCCCTAATTCTGGAGTATTCACAGGCCCCATTTGTTGAGTAGCATGTCGGGATCTGATTCCTTCCGACATTTGTACTCATAATATTTACTTAAACTAATAAGCAATTGCATCAATCAAACAAGTATCATTTTCAAATAAATACAACATCTTAGTGGCATGCACACACTTTGACACTTTTATCGAGTTTAATTTAACTCTAGAACCGACTAAACCTGTAGCTCTGATACCAATAAATATACACCCCTTTCCCATGACAGAACACTGATCACGAGTCAGAAATATCACTACTTTAAAAATAGTCTTTAAATCCAAAAGCCGGGGTAATTTAAAATTTTAATATAAATTTCCCAGGTGGTCACCCATCTTGAAATTTCCCAAATTCAAGCATGCTTAACTTTATCTAATTTATAAATAAAATAATAATTTAATACTCGATAGTAAAACTTTTTACGTAAATAATACATTCATATTAAAATATATAATAATAATAATATGCAGTATAAACATTTAACATCTATAGACGGTTTATAAGTCCATTACATACCTGATTGAAATATTTAATGAAAAAGACAGGCTTAGTTAGTACATGCCACTATTTAAATTCATAATAAGGATGTCGTAAGTATTGAAAAAACCTGTCGATTTATGTCTCCTCACAGAGAAGGTGATGCAAAGTTCCACTCCTACTTTCGTTTACCTACGTGTATAACAGAAATACACACTGAGTATAACTCAGTAAGGCATAAGATGAGTATCATATATAAAATACCTTGTAATGTATGATACTTTTCAAAAGCATGATAAACTTTTAAATCATATAATCTGTAATGCAGGTATATCTATGCAAGAAATAATATAATATCCTATAAAATCATATAGCCCAAGGTAAATATCAAGAGACTAGTAAACGAGTCGTGTACTCCCAGAGTACTCACCACCCCCTTAGGGACGAGGCGACGGTAACGAGCTCGTAGCAACCCTTTGGTGCAAACAGTAGACACAATTAAGTGTCGGGCAGTAGACATATATAAATATCAACGGTAGACACACAAGGTGTCAGACACGTAAAGTGTCGAACGGTAGATGCAATAAGTATCGGCGGTAGACACATATGTGTCAGCATAGCTACTAGACTCTTATGGTATACCACAATACTGTCATTCTTAATATTATACTACCAAGGGCAAACATATAAGACAATTCCTGCAAAATGGCAAGTAATCCAAATACAATTCGTACTCTTATATGTTCTATAACTTTCATGGTACACATGCCATTTGAAAACTATGTGAAATAAATCATTATCTGTATCATGCTATGAAACATATGTGATCATAAAAATGCCATAATCTTTAAATCAGTAAAATAAAGTATCATACCAAAAACATATTTTGCTGTTTATAGAAATTCTTTACCTTTTTGGGTGACTTATCTCAAGTCTCCCTTTAGTGTGTTAATAAATATACATTTAATAATATATATGCACTCACCTTAGCCTTGCAATGTAGTATCCTTTAGTATTCGATATTACTCCCGGACTGTTTCCTTTCCTTTTCTACCGTCACGACTTCGATTTATATCGGAATCTACAATATAATAACATATACCATTTCAAGTATATGTTAGTACATATTCATACCACACACAATAATGGAAAGTAAATAAAATAACTATCCATTATATAGAAAATTGATCTGATAAAACTTTCTATATTCGAATCGCAATTTTCCATACTATTCTTTAAATCTCCAACTTTTCCCAAAATTTCTATTTTAGTCCCTAAGGACTCTTTTAAACTTTCAACCAAAATTTTCAAGTCTAAACCTTAAATTTCTCATCCTTTACACTTTAGGACTTAAACTTTAAAAATTTGCACTTTGGTCCCTAAAGTAGCCGAATATTCAATTTAACCCAAAATGTTGATTTAAACTTCAAATTCAACATTTAAATCACTAAACTTAATTTTCCAACATAGTATACCTCAAATACAAGCTCAACATCAAATCCCTGAACTTTTCAAAATTTACATTTTGGTCCTCAGTGCCATCTAGTTAGGGATTTTCATTCCAAACACCTTAAATCAACATATACAACCAATCTCCCTTCAATCATATTCCAAAATTCTAAACTTTAACATATACCCTAATTTTTAGTTTTCAAGAACATGATCATTTCTTCATCCAAATAACAAAATCAAGCTTATAGAACACCATTCTCATCATTTCTATCTTCAAACTAAATTTTGCCATAATTTCCCCTAATTTTCTCAATATTGCCGAAAAGTCCCTAAACAATTTTTCATGGAATTTTCATCACTTCTAACATAGAAACAACATCACAACCTTATTTACAACATGAACAACCTTTAAAACATAATATTCCAACATGTCCTTCATCCACCCTAATCACTAAACTCAACTTAAGAATATGGAAACCAAACAAAACTTATACCAAATGATAGAGAATTCAATGGAGATAGATTTCTTGTTTCATGTCTAAGCCTCAAATCCAATCAAGCAAGCTTAAAAATCCAAAAGAAAATTTTCTCTTACCTTTGGATAGTTATTTGAACAAGGAGGATTAAAAATTCATTTTAATGTCTAATGACCCTTTTACCCTTAAAATTCAATATTCCACAACTTGCCACATGTCTACCTACCAATCCAAGGGTCAAAAATAATCCAAGTAGTTAGTGATTACCAACTTTGCCCTTGGAAATTCCCAAAATTACCATCTTGCCATTTTCATCCAACGGTTCATATTTAACATGGAAAACCTACTTCAATCCAATGGTTCATGTTAAATCCTACCATTTTAAAACATGGAAATGACATTTTTAACCTGCCTTATCATCCTTTAAATTATCTTAAATTTTTTATTCGATCCGATTATCCGAATATTCTTCCAAACTTTACTGCTTAAAAGGCAAAAATACAAACTCCGTACAAAAAATCAAAGTATCACCAAAACATCATTCTTGGGGGTGAACTATTCATTTACGAGACTAAAATACATAACTTTTAGAAATTACAATTTAATCCCTAAACTTTTCCAAAATTTATACTTTAACCACCAAACTTTCAAAATTTTCATTTTAGTCACTAACCAAAAATTTTGGATATTACATGATATACCTTAACCACAATTTTAGAACTTTTTACTCGGTTAAAATTCCAGCGGGTCCACTGTAAAGCCCATTTAGACAAGTATACCTGAAACCCCAACAAACCAACCTCAAAATGAGATTAAACCAAATTTCATGTGTTCAAATATTTGATGATGTGCTTTTGAACATGATTATATAGCTTAAACTCAATTTTATAATTTTTTACACGGTTAAAATTTCAATGGCTCCACTATAAAGCCCAATTAGACATGTATTCCTTAAACCCAATAAAACTGCCATGAAATAAGATTAAATCAATTTTTTGAGTTAAATTATTTGATTATGGGCATTTTAATATGTTTATATAGCTTAACCTCATTTTCATACATTTTTACTCGGTTAAAATGTCAACGGGTCCAATATAAGCCCATTAGACATGCACACCTTAAACCCCAAAAAAGGGCCACGAAATAAGATTAAATCAAATATTATAAGGTAAAATATTTTGTCATGGGATTTTTAATGTGATTATATAGTTAACCTCAATTTTAAAACTTTTTACTTAAAATATTTGGTTATAAAGCCCATTTGTCACGACTTAAGCTCCAACAAAACGGCCAAAAAATAAAATTAAATCAAATTTTATGACTTAAAATATTTAGTTATGGGATTTTGAACATGATTATATAGCTTAACCTCATTTTCATAAATTTTTACTTGGTTAAAATTCTAATGGGTCCACTGTAAGCACATTTAGAGATGCACAACATAGACCCCAATAAAATGGCCACAAAATAAGATTAAATCATTTTTTTGAATTAAAATATTTATTTATGGTATTTTAAACATGATTATAAAGCTTAACCTCAATTTTAGAACTTTTTACTAGGTTAAAATTCCAACAGGTCCACTCTAAAGCACATTTAAACATGCACGCCTTAAACCCAACAATACGGCCAAAAATAAGATTAAATCAAATTTTATGAGTTAAAATATTTGATTATGGAATTTTGAATATGATTATATAGTTAACCTCAATTTTAAAACTTTTTACTAAGTTAAAATTCCAATAGGTCCACAGTGAAGCCTATTTAGATATGCTTTAAACCCCAACAAAACGACCAAAAAATAAGATTAAATAAAACTTTTTGACGTAAAATATTTATTTATGGGATTTTGAACATGATTATATAGCTTAACCGCATTTTCAGAAATTTTTACTAGGTTAAAATTCTATCGGGTCCACTATAAGCCCATTTAGACATACACGCCTTAAACCTAACAAAATGACAACAAAATATGTTTAAATCAATTTTGATGAGTTAAAATATTTTATTATGGGCTTTTTAATATGATAATATAGCTTAACCTCAATTTTAGAACTTTTTACTCGATTAAAATTCCAACGGGTCCACTATGAAGCCCATTTAGACATGCACGCCTTAAACCCCAACAAAACAGCTACAAAATAAAGATTAAATAAAATTTCATGACTTAAAATATTTTATTATTAGATTTTGAATTTGATTGTACAACTTAACCTCATTTTCAGAACTTTTTATTCGGTCAAAATTTCAACGGGTCCACTATAAATCCATATAAACATGCACGCCTTAAACATCAACAAAATAGCCAAAAATAAGATGAAATCAAATTTTATGATCTAAAATATTTAGTTATGGAGTTTTGAACAAGATGATATACCTTAACCTCAATTTCAGAACTTTTTACTCTGTAAAATTCCAACGGGTCCACTGTAAAACCTATTTAGACATACACACCTTAAACCCAACAAAACGACCACAAAATAAGATTAAATCAAATATCATGAGTTAAAATATTTGATTATGGGCTTTTGAATATTATTGTAAAGCTTAACCTCAATTTTAGAACATTTTACTCGGTTGAAATTCTAACGTGTCCACTATAAAGCCTATTTAGACATGCACGACTTAAACTCAACAAATCAGACACAAAATTCGATTAAATCAAATTTTATGATTTAAAATATTTGATCATTGGCTTTTGAATATGATTTATATAGCTTACCTCAATTTCAGAACTTTTTACTATGTTAAAATTCCAACGGGTCCACTGTGAAGCCCCTATAGAAATGCGCGCATTAAACCCCATCAAAACTGCAAAAAATAAGAATAAATCATATTTTCTGACTTAAAACATTTAGTTATGGGCTTTTGAACATGATTATACAGCTTAACCTCAATTTCAGAACTTTTTACTTGGTTAAAATTCCAACGGGTCCACTATAAAGCCCATTTCGACATGCACACCATAAACCCCAACAAAATGACAACAAAATAAGATTAAATCAAATTTCATGAATTAAAATATTTGATTATGGGATTTTGAATATGATTTTATAGCTTAACCTCAATTTTAGAACATTTCACTCGGTTGAAATTCCAACGAGTACATTATAAAGCCCATTTAGACATGCACGCCTTAAACCCAACAAAACGGCCGAAAAATAAGATTAAATAACATTTTATGACTTAAAATATTTATTTATGGGCTTTTGAACATGATTATATAGCTTAACTTCATTTTCAGAAATTTTTACTCGGTTAAAATTCCAACGAGTCCACTATAAAGCCTATTTAGACATGCACGACTTAAACCCAACAAAACGGACACAAAATTCGATTAAATCGAATTTTATGATTTAAAATATTTGATCATTGGCTTTTGAATATGATTATATATAGATTTCATAACTTTTTATTATGTTAAAATTCCAACGGGTCCACTATGAAGCCCATATAGAAATGCACGCCTTAAACCCCAACAAAATTGCCAAAAATAAGAATAAATCAGATTTTATGACTTAAAATATTTATTTGTGGGCTTTTGAACGTGATTATATAGCTTAAACTCATTTTTAGAAATTTTTATTCAGTTAAAATTCTAACAAGTCCACTATAAGCCCATTTAGACAAGCAAGCCTTAAACCAAACAAAACTGCCACAAAATAAGATTAAATAAAATTTAATGTGTTACAATATTTATTTATGGGCTTTTGAATATGATTATATAGCTTAACCTCAATTCTAGAACTTTTTACTCGGTTAAAATCTCAACGGATCCACTATAAAGCCCATTTAGACATGCACGCCTTAAACCCAACCAAAACGGCCAAAAAATAAGATTAAATCAAATTTTATGACTTAAAAATTTATTTATGGGCTTTTGAACATGATTATATAGCTTAACCTCATTTTCAAAATTTTTACTCGGTTAAAATTCCAACGAGTCCACTATAAAGCCTATTTACACATGCACGACTTAAACCAACAAAATGGACACAAACTTTGATTAAATCAAATTTTATGATTTAAAATATTTGAACATTGGCTTTTGAATATGATTATATAGCTTACCTCAATTTCAGAACTTTTTACTATGTTAAAATTCCAACGGGTCCATTGTGAAGCCCATATAGAAATACACGCCTTAAACCCCAACAAAACTGCCAAAAAATAAGAATAAATCAGATTTTATGACGTAAAATATTTAATTTTGGGCTTTTGAACATGATTATACAACTTAACCTCATTTTTAGAAATTTTTATTCGATTAAAATTCTAACCGGTCCACTATAAGCCCATTTAGACAAGCAAGCCTTAAACCAAACAAAACTGCCACAAAATAAGATTAAATAAAATTTCATGTGTTACAATATTTATTTATGGTCTTTTGAATATAATTATATAGCTTAACCTCAATTTTAGAACTTTTTACTCGGTCAAAATCTCAACGGATCCACTGTAAAGCCCATTTAGACATGCACGCTTTAAACCCCAACAAAACGGTCAAAAATAAGATTAAATCAAATGTTATGACTTAAATATTTATTTATGGGCTTTTGAACATGATTATATAGCTTAACCTTATTTTCAGAAATTTTTACTTGGTTAAAATTCTAACGGGTCCACTGTAAGCCCATTTAGACATGCACGCCTTAAACCCAACAAAACGATCACAAAATAAGCTTAAATCAATGTTAATGAGTTAAAATATTAGATTATGGGATTTTGAAAATGATTATATAGCTTAACCTCAATTTTATAACTTTTACTCGATTAAAATTCCAACAGGTCCACTGTAAAGCCCATTTAAACATGCACGCCGTAAACCCCAACAAAATGGCTACAAAATAAAGATCAAATAAAATTTCATGACTTAAAATTTTCATTATTGGATTCTGAATATGATTGTATAGCTTAACATATTTTTTAGAACTTTTTACTCGGTCAAAAGTTCAATGGGTCCACTCTAAATCCTATATAAACACGCATGCCTCAATTTCATAACTTTTTACTCAGTTAAAACTCCAACGGGTACACTGTAAAGCCCATTTATACATGCACACCTTAAACCCCAACAAAATGACCACAAAATAATATTTGATTATGGGGTTTTGAATATGATTATATAGCTTAACCTCAAGTTCAAAACATTTTACTTGGTTAAAATTCCAACGAGTCCACTGTAAAGCCCATTTAGACATGCACGAGTTAGACCCCAACAAAACGATGAAAAATAAGATTAAATCACATTTTATGACTTAAAATATTTATTTATGGGCTTTTAAACATGATTATATAGCTTACCCTCATTTTCAAAATTTTTACTCGGTTAAAATTCTAACGGCTCCACTATAAAGCCCATTTAGACATACACGACTTAAACCCAACAAAACGGACACAAAATAAGATTAAATAAAATTTTATTATTTAAAATATTTGATCATTGGCTTTTGAATATGATTATATGGCTTAACTTCAATTTTAGAACTTTTTACTTTGTTAAAATTCCAACAGGTCCACTTTGAAGCCTATATAGACATGCACACCTTTAACCCCAACAAAATGGCCAAAAAATAAGATTAAATCAAATTTTATAACTTAAAATATTTAGTTATGGGATTTTGAACATGAATATATAGCTTAACCTCATTTTTTGAAATTTTTACTCATTTAAAATCCTAACGGGTCCATTGAAAGCTCATTTAGACATGCACGCCTTAAACCCAACAAAACGACCACAAAATAAGATTAAATCAAATTTCATGAGTTAAAATACTTGATTATGGGCTTTTGGATATGATTATATAGCTTAATCTCAATTTTTACCCGGTTAAAATTCGAGCGGGTCCACTATAAAGCCCATTTAGACATACACGCCTTTATTTTTTTTTGAAAAGATGGGCCTCATTAAAAACCCCACTAAGCCCACACCGAGCCGAAGACCTAGTGGGGTGCGCCTAAGAGGGGAAAAAGAGTACCCAAAGATATCATTACTAAGAAGGGGATGACAAGTCATCGCGTACAATAGAGGAAATAATCTCGGGACAAACCGAGTCAAAATACAAGGGGAAAGAAGACCGAAGGGCCCAAGTAGCTAAGCTATGAGCGGCTAGGTTCGCAGAGCGCGAGACATATGAAATCGTAAAATAATGACCATGAGAGCGTAAGATGTCTTGGGCTAGAGCAAGGGAACTGGAAAGGAGATATAATTCGGTTGTGGATCTGGTAGTTTTGTTCACCACTAAAGTCAAGTGAGACTAAAAAAGAACGGTGGACCACCCCTTCTCGAGAGCCAACTGTAGTCCAACAATCAAAGCTGAGGCCTCTACAAAAGATGCATCCAGGTAATGGTCAATAGAGCGGGCCAGACCGCCAACAACCACCCCTTGCTCACACCAGGCAATGACACCGATGGAAGCCAAGTGGGTGGAAGGGGCAAAACCGCCATCAACATTCACTTTGATTTGACCAGCAGAAGGCAGCCGCCAACCTTGCACTGAAAGAGCTGAAGAAGTAGATTCCGACTGTAGGATGGAGTGAGGTGCATTCGCAACACGATAGTCACGGTGGAGGCAGAGGGCATTAGATACCAAGACCCAGATGGGCCGTAAAAGCTTCTCATGGACCCAATCATTCCTCCATCGCCAAAGATACCAAAGTACGACAAGGAAAAAGGCCAAAGGAATCCATAGATAGCGAGGTAGTAGCTTCCTCAAGCCAAGCAAGGGTAGTGTCTGTCTGACTGGAGACAAAGGCCCGAGGGAAACCTGCCAGAAGAAGGGCTTCAACTGAAACGGGGCAATCACAAAGAGCATGAAGAATCATCTTCAAGTTGTGCCAGCAGGGAAATGCCCGTAGTATGGAGTCCGCTTCTCGTAGGAAGTGCCTCACGTCCAATACACCAACCGAAGGTGCAAACTTTTAGAATAACCGGCAACTTTGAAATAAGCTTCCATATCCGTGAAGGTGTAGTAGTCGAAGGGGTTAGACACTATAAAAAAGGTATCTAGACCGGACAATATAAAGGCTCGAGTCATGATCCCCCCAGAGAATGGTGTATGGGCGAGTGGTAGAGATCGAAACATGCAGAATAGTATCCGCATCATCTTTCGAAAAAACATTGCGAACAAGATGATCATTCCAGCTAAGATGTCTTGGGTTCATGAAATCACGACACTGGACCGACAGTTTGTCATTATCAAGAAGGTTGTCAGAGAGGGATATAGGCGAAGATCCCCCCAGCAGTCTTGATAAAGGCGAACCGAGCTGTCAATACCGAGAGTCCAAAAGAATCCACCACGCAGTTGAGTCAAAGTTTTGTAAAGCCCCTTCCAAGCAAAAGAAGCATGTTATGGAGGAGATGGGGCATAGAGAATGTTCCTAGAAATGAAATACTTAGCCATAAAAAATGTGAAAATAAAGATCCTAGATCTGAAATAAAGTTCCATAATTGCTTGCCAAGAAGAGCGACATTAAAACGATGCATATTCCTGAAGCCAAGACCTCCAGCAGACTTAGGGGTGCACACGCTGGCCCAAGAGACGAGAGGCCAATCACGCTTATTGTTCCAGCCGAACCACCAATAGCTTTGCATAGTACGAGTTATATCGTCAATCAAATTTTACGGAAGCAAGTAACAAGATATAAAGTATTAAGGAAAAGCTTGGGCCACATACTTAAGAAAGACTGCTCGACCACTGTAAGAGAGCAAGTTCTTCATCCAGCTGGTGACCTGAGTGCCAACTCTATCACGCACAAAACCAAGAGCCTCAGACTTGTTGCGACCAATTAGGAGAGGAATTCTGAGATAGATTCCCGAAACATCAACCTCATAAACCCCAAGGAGATCATGAATACCCATTTTGAAATCTGGAGGAGGACGTGGACTGAAGAAAATGGTAGACTTATCAAATTTGACACATTGACCAGAAGATGAAGCATAGGATTGAGAATATCCTTAAGGCACTGAGCTTTACTAAGCTCGTTTCGTATAAAAGCCAAGCTATCATCCGCATATAGTAAATGATTAACAAAAGGCCTGTAATGGATGGCTCAGAGCCCACAGAGGTGACCCTCTCTTTGCGCAGCCTAAAAGAGAGGTAGAGAGACCCTGTGAGCAAAGAAGGAAAAGAAAGGGGAGAGGGGGTCCCCTTGCCGCAAACCATGTTGAGGCCGGAAGGCAGCTGAAAGTCTCTCATTCACACGGGCAGAGAAGGTAACCAAGAAGACACATCAAAGAATAATATTAACCCAAGATGTGGCAAAGCCCAGCTTGAGCATAACAACACAAAAAAGGACCATTCCACCCGATCAAAGGCTTTCTCCGTATCTAACTTGAGAGCAGCACCCCGATGAACAGTAAAACGCAGAGCATTCAAGGAATGGACAATCTCATGGGCCACGAGAATATTGTCCGAGATCAAACGCCCTTTAACAAAAGTAGCCTGGTACTCACTGACACTAAAGGGGAGAATCGGCTTCAGACGATTGACAAAGACTTTTGCCACAATTTTATAAATAATCGTGCACAAGCACAAGCCGATGGGCGGAGTTAGAATCTTCATAAGAATAATGATTGTCGGAGTTAGAATCTTGAGCATAAGAATAATGATTGTGAAATCCGGAGTAACTTGATTGTTCATATCAGACGCTAAGTCCGCGTCGGAGTTCACCATAAGAATAAAGAAGATCTAAGCATAGCTTGGTGAAGTTATCCGTCGTGAAATCGGAGTAACTTGATTGTTCATATCAGGTGTGACCATAGGGATGATGTTATTCAGAAGGCTTGGATCAGCAGATGGCAAGGAAGAGGCAAAGAGATCTTGAAAGTAGTCAACAACAGCTTTCATAACAGCCTCGGGATCATCCTACCAAGACCTATCTGTATCATAAATACATGCAAGGTAATTTTTCCAACGTCGTCCTGAAGCTCGGGCATGGAAATAGGAAATATTGCTATCCCCTTGAGCGAGCCAGGTTACACGGGAGCGTTAGGACCAATAAGTCTCCTTCTGATCCAACAGGTGACGGAGCTCACATTTTGCAGCAAGAAAAACCTCCATATCAACAGTGGAAAGATGGTGGTTGAGACATGAATTTATCTGCTTCTAAAGCTTTGCAATCCTCTTCTAGGAGCTGTAAGGTGACTATTTTGCCAAGAATTTATTGCTTCACCCACCGATCCCATTGTGTGTGCCAAGTTGCTTGCACCTTTGTAACCCACCCTTCCTCTTGCACCCAACAGTCCTCAAAATGGAAAAAATCATCGCGAGAATGGGGACGTAGACTGGACTTGGCCCAAGTCGTGTCCAAGAGAAAGAAGCTATGATCCGAGTGAGCAGTACATTCTGAGAAAGTTCTAAACACTAGAAACAAAGATCACCAGTGGCTGTCCGCAACAAAACGATCAAGACGTTCAAGGATAGGTGAAGCAAGAGGCCTGACTTAGTCCAGGTAACCATCCTTGAGCCAGCTTACAATTGTAAAGGTCATTATGAAGTAGGCAATCATGGAAGCTTTCCATGTGATTTCTGACCTTACGCCGCCACCTTGTTTCTCTGAATCATGCAAAACTTCATTGAAATCTCCCTCAACAAGCCAAGGCTGTAGAGAAGAAGAACGTAAATGGTTGAGTAAGTCCCAATTCTTATGTTTGTCACTTGGTTCAAAACAACCATGCAAGCCCGTAAAGTGGAATGAAAGATTGTCACAAGTAATGACAACATCAATGTGAAGACTGGAGTAAGAAAGCAAATCAACTAAGGTGTTATTATTCCATAATAACATAAGACCAGAGCAGCCCGACCCATTATCAAAAACGAAACAACCATCCATACCTAAAGCAAGCTTAATTCTATCACTATTAGGCGTACGCAGACGCATTTCACGAAGGAAAATGACATCTGGACCTAAACGGGCAATATCCTGCCGAAGATTACGAACTGCATGTGGTTTACCTAGACCAAGGTAGTTCCAACATAGCATCCTCATTTCTCTCGGTGGCATTGCTTAGCAACCTCCGCCAGAGAGTTGGTAACGCTACTCATTCCAGATTTAGGAAAAGACGAACCTTCAGAATTAAAGAGGGCCCATGTTTTGGCATTGTCATAGAGGATGAGCCCTTTAGAGCTGTGCCTCTCTGGGCCGAAGGAAAAGGCTGGGACCGCTTAACATTTGTCATAACAGTCGAGGTGGAGCTCTTTTTTCCATCAGTACCCGAACGCGCAGGAATTCTACCAGATTACCTTCTTTCATCCGGGAATCAGCCATGACAACTTTACCAATACAAGCCCCAAGGGAACGTGCAAGCTCAACATTCATCAGGTTGAAAAGGATGTTGTGAATTCGCACCCAAATCCTTATATGACAAAAGTAATAATCATGAATAGTCAAATTCGGGTCCGTTGGTTCAAGGGCAAGCCAATGCTTGTTGAATTCCTAGGGAGCACGTTTCAAAACACTATCTCTGTTGGAAACCACAGAAAATGTTATAAAAAACCGATAGATTTCAAAGATGGATTGTACCTTATCGTCCCTCTAAATGGAACAAAAACAAGGCCAAGACTGGCCCTATCCATGGGCTTTTTTGAGATGACTTTGCCTAGTAAAGAACATGCAAATTCCTCTAGAGGTAGTTCCATTGCAATCGGCAGTGTAAAAACCACAGCCTGTTCTTCAGCAATAAAGCTTAAGTCACCTAAGTGAGCAAGAATAAAGTCAGCCATTAGGGAAAAAAGAAAAGAAAGCTAGTCTTGAGGAAACAAGTAAAAGTGAAGGTAAAATAAGGAAAAACCCAAGGTAAAACAAAATATAAAGAAGATAAAGTAAGAGAGAAGTTATGAAAGGAAGAATTCCAGGTAAAAGAAAAGCCTAATTGTAAAAGGATAAGAGTTATCTAAAAAAGAAAAATAAATTAAAATAAAAATAAGATAAATAAGGAGAGATAAGAACTCGAAGTTGATAAGAGATATAAGACAAATAAATTAAAATAAATAAAAGATATGAAATAAATTAAAATTGAAGAAAAAAGAAAGGAGAAAAAAGAGGAAGATAAATCAGATTATAATTGTGAGAAATAAAAAATAAGATATAGTTCAAGATAAAATTAAAAAGTAAGAAGAAAAAGCGATAAAAAGAATTAAAATAAGAATCAGATACATATAATGCAAGATAATGATAACATAATGTAAAAAATAGAATTAAAATTAAAATTCAACCGGATAGACTACATGGTGGACTCAAACTCTAGATCAAATCTAGCTACCAGAACCGACCGATCCAACCGTTAGGAGGAACCAAGACGTTTGAACCGAGATTGCCGAAGAGGCCCCAAAAGCTCATCCCCTGCATCGAGCTGTTTGAACCGAGATGGTCGATGGATCCCCAAAGGCTTGTCCCTAGCACAGAGGGAGCAAGCTGCCACGTACCAAGAAGCCCAACCCTAAGCGAACCAAGCAAACTTCCCCGTGTGAGCTGTAGGCGAACGACACAGAGGGTGAGGGCAACTAACACAACTGAACAAGATCCAGCTATGTAACATGGTTGTAGGACCGAAAGGTTTAATTGCGAGACAATCATGATCGTGAAGTTTCAGCCACGAGAGATTAACATCGCAACATAACCCAAATAGGGAAAAGCACCATAAAGGGCCTACAAATGGAGACAAATCTCCTAAAAGAAAAAATGATCATGAAAGATCAAAACTTCACCATGAGAGGCGACCAACAACCCCTCGGTCGTGGTATATGCGACGGGAAGGTTGGATTAGAGGAATGATACCCCATAGAGTCCTAAACATAGGAAACCGCAGCAAACAAGCAACTGATAATCAAAAATTTTAACTCGTAAAATTTGATTTAAGCTTATTTTGCGGCCATTTTATTGGGGTTTAGGCATGCATGTCTAAGTGGACGTTATAGTGGAACTGTTGAATTTTAACAGAGTAAAAAGTGTTGAAATTGAGGTTAAGCTATATAATCATATTCAAAAGCCCATAATCAAATATTTTAAGTTATAAAATTTGATTTAATATTATTTTGTGGCTGTTTTTGTTGGGGTTTAAGGCGTGCATGTCTAAATGGGTTTTAAAGTGGACCAGTTGGAATTTTAACCAGTAAAAATTATTGAAATTGAAGTTAAGCTATATAATCATATTCAAAAGCCAATAATCAAATATTTTAACTCGTGAAATTTGATTTAATCTTATTTTGTGGCCGTTTAGTTGGGGTTTAAGGCATGCATGTCTAAATGGGCTTTACAGTGGACTCGTTGGAATTTTAATCGAGTAAAAAGTACTAAAATTAAGGTTAAGCTGTATAATCATGTTCAAAAAGCCCATAACTAAATATTTTAATTCATAAAATTTGATTTAATTTTATTTTGCGGCCATTTTGTTAAGGTTTAAGGCGTGTTTCTCTAAGTGGGCGTTACAGTGGACCCGTTGGAATTTTAACCGAGTAAAAAGTTCCAAAATTGAGGTTAATCTATATAATAATATTCAAAAGTATGTAATAAAATATTTTAACTCATAAAATTTTATTTAATCTTAAATTTTTGGCCGTTTTGTTGGGTTTAAGGCGTTCATGTCTAAATGGACTTTACAGTAGACCCGTTGGAATTTTAAACGAGTATAAAATTATGAAAAAGTGTTTAAGCTATATAATCATGTTCAAAATACCATAACTAAATATTCTAAGTCATAAAATGTGATTTAATCTTATTTTCTGGCCGTTTTGTTGGGGTTTGGCGTGTATGTCTAAATGGGCATTACAGTGGACCCTTTTTAATTTTAACCGAGTAAAAAATCCTGAAATTGAGGCTAAGCTATATAATTATATTAAAAAAACAATAATTAAATATTTTAACTCATACAATTTGATCAAATCTTATTTTGTGGCCGTTTTGTTGGGTTTAAGGCGCGCATGTCTAAATGGTCTTTACAGTGGACCCGTTGGAATTTTAACCGAGTAAATATTTCTGAAAATGAGGTTAAGCTATATAATCATGTTCAAAAGCCAATAAGTAAATATTTTAAGTCATAAAATGTGATTTAATCTTATTTTTCGGCCGTTTTGCTGGAGTTTAAGGCGTGCATGTCTAAATGGACTTTACAGTGGACCTGTTGGAATTTTAACCGAGTAAATAGTTCTGAAATTGAGGTTGAGCAATATAATCATATTCAAAAGCACAAAATCAAATACTTTAACTCATAAAATTTGATTCAATCTTATTTTGCGGCCATTTTTTTGGGGTTTAAGTCGAGCATGTCTAAAGGGGCTTTACAGTGGACCCGTTGGAATTTTAACAGAGTAAAAAGTATTGAAAATGAGGTTAAGTTATATAATTGATACATGCATGAGCGGGGTCAAATTACTAATATTGGACAAGAAGCTGAATTTGTTCAATGCAAACAATAAAAGCCAAAACAATGCATGCATAGGAGCTCAAAAATGATGAATCTTGGACATGAAATTGAATCTGTTTGTAAAGTCTGGAAAGTCAGCCAACTTGTGATGAGTTTTCGGATGGGATCCGGGAATTTCTGAGTCAAGTTGTCTTCTAACAAATTATCCGCCATTCAGTTACCTTTCCAAATCATCTGGAAACGCATCAATCGGACATCAGAAACTCAAGATACATCCAATTTACTGAAGACTGCGCATGCAGAAAACTGGAAACGAGATTTTGTAAAATTCAGCCCAAAAATCTAACATATAAGGCTTTGGACGAATTAAACTTAGCCCAATATATTTATTATCATTTAAATTGATGTTTTTAGGGTTTTATATACTTTAGGAACCAGCCACCCAGCCCTTATCAGCTTATCACTTGCCTTATCACCCTATTCCTTGCCACATAAGCACAAGGAGTTTAAAGGCTGCTATTTTTTATTATTTTTAATTAGATTAGGTTTTCCTTGTTTTAGTAAAAGTTAAATTACTTTGTTTATCCTTCACCTATAAAAGGATGAAGCCTCCATCATTGTAAGGGAGATTTCTTTGATTAATAAAATATTTAATGGGTTTGTTTTTGCAACTGCTGATTACTTGTGCCTTCTAAGTCTTCTTCAACATAAGTTCGACGAGTTCTTGTGAGGGAAATTATCTTCACACTCTTTCTTGCTTAGATAGTCGCTTCTAGGAGGGTGGGTTAGAGCTGCTTGAGGTTGCTTGCTTAGATAATTGAGTCTAAGAGGGTGCCGAGGACAAAACGACATCAACAATTCGCAAGCCATCTTCATCTTCAACCTTCACACCAACTTCCATAATTCCATAAACAAAGCTGGAATTTTCAGATTTGTTTTACCTATCTTCTTCTTAATCTTTTTTCATCTTTTTATTTATATTCTTATTTCTTATCATCTAATCCTTCATCTTGTCTTTCTTTCTTTAATTTTCCAGCCTCGAATCTGAAATTTTCAAGAAAAGCCCTTCTCTTTTCTCTTAAATTTTCAGATCTGCCCATACTTTTCTTGATTTAGTCTAGAGCTCCTAGTTCTTGCTACAACTTGATTGAAGGCTTCCAAATCCAAGATTGCGCTACTCTATCATTTGGTATCAGATTTGGGACGAATCTTGGCAAGAATTTTGGCATTTTTGGGTGAAAAATTAGAAAATTAGGGAAAAATTAGTCAAAATCAAATTAGCTAATTTTGAGCTGAAAAATTCTAGATCATATCTATATCATTGGAGGAGTCACCACACAAAATTTCAGAATTTTTTGACATCGGGAACACCTCGAACGAAGTGGATCAAAGTTTTCGCAAAATTAGGGTTTTCCCCTACTTTAACCCTATTTTCATTATTTTTTCTTCAATTTTTGTTATTTTCAGTTTATTTACATTGTAAAAAGAAAAAAAAGAAAAAAAGAAAAGAAAATAAATAAAAGTGAAGAAAAGTGAGAAAGCTTATACCTAGCCACCAACCACCATCAAGAATCATCAAGACCAACATCATCAACCATCGCAAGCATCACATTGAAGTGGATTCAGCATTGGATTTCTTCCTTCAAGTTGTTTCCGGGTTTTGGGGCTATCATCTTTCTAGACTATATTTTTCTACTCTTAATTTTTTAAGTTCCTTTGTTTTGCTTTTTCTTTCTTCTATTACGCCATTAACACCTTCTCTTTTCTAGTGTGAGTAGGACAACAAAGTTGCATTACAATCCTTCTTTCTTGCAACTATATTCAATTGGTTTCAAGACTTTTCATTGGACTCCTAGTACAATTAGGACTCATTGTTAGGATTAAACTTTGATTGTAACTTGTTGACCTGTGGCAGGAAGGTCTTTAAAGAGCACGTGATCGGTTTACTTGCCTCGCTAAATATTTATTCTTGGAGTGTTTAGTGATATTTCTAGTTTTCTTTTTCTTTTTACCTTTTAAATCTGAGTGTTTCAGGATGTCACAAACGAGTAACGACGAAGAACAACATGAGGTGACTCTTCAAAAAGTTTCGGATACTCTCAATAAACTTGAATGGACTATAACCACATTGGCAACCAAGCTTGAGCACACTGATACAGTCGTGACCGCAATCACTCAAACCATTGGGAGATTAGAAACCACTGCTATCGCAAGCGATACTGAGAAGCCTAAGCGTCCAAATCTTGTTCCCATTCAGAATAGACGCCAAAACCCCTTACATAGGCACAATCATCATATAGAACCGAGACGAGCAACAAACACCTTAGCCAAGCCAAAGATCACTGTACCACCTTTTCAAGGAAGGTATGACCCTGATGCTTATTGTGACTGGGAAAATCAAGTTGATCTTCTATTCGAGCATTTTCAATGTCCCAAAGAGGATCAAGTTCCACTGTTGACTCTCGAATTCACTAAAATATGCATCCATTTGGTGGTCCCAATTGGTCCGTAATCGGTGTCTCAATAGAGAAACCAAGATAACCTCATGGGGAGAACTTAAAAAAGTCATGCAAGAACGATTTGTTCTCCCATTATATCAACGAGAGATCAAACAAAAGTTACAAAGGATTCGACAAGGCTGCAGAACTGTTGATGAGTATCTCAAAGTAATGGAATCATTAATGCATAAAGCCGACATACAAGAGGATGAAGAGGATACAATGACTAGGTTTGTTATCTGACTCAATGACAACATTCTTGAGGTACTTGAACTCAAAACCTACTACACCCTTCAAGAGGCATTCCAATTCGCCATGACAATCGAAAAGCACACCAAAGATCGACAACGATATCGACATAAGAATTATCACTATGATAGAGGTACCACTCAACCTTTATCTCATTCTAATTCTTCTAAACCTTTTCTCGACTCAAGTAGACCAAAGCAGAAAATTGAAACATCCAAGTCACTAAACAAAACCAAGACAAAAATCCCCATGTTGACGGAAAACACAAACACTCAAACAAGAGGATAGTGATAATGAACACATTAGACAAGATGACAATGCTTCTAATCCCTCATGTGAAGTAGTAGGTCCACTTGCTATACTCTCATCACCTCCCCACAAAGAAAGTAAGTGTAATTCTAACCCTTCATTTGATTCTTGTCCTATCATTCCGTTAGAAACACTTTCTCTTCTACATAAATTGTACATTGATGATAATTTTTGTGAGAGGGATATGGGATGTGAGATACAAAAGACTGAGAGTAAAGAGGCTGAGAGTGAAAAAAGTCAAATTAATGGCCCAAATTTGGTGAGTGAAAATACATATGAGGTAAAAGTCACACAAAGGCCAAAAGAAAAAGACAAGAAAAAGAACGCGACGAGTGATTTTGTTTTGACTAATCCTTACAAATGTTCGAGTAGTGCTGTCTTATTTTTTCAGGATTTTGTTGAACCATTGAGAGGAGCTCAATTAGATCACTCCACATACAACAAAGAAGCCTTTTCAATTGAAGTTGATGATTGTTCTCTCATTGCCGATTTAGATTCGAGGACGAATCCGTTTGAGGAGTGGGGGAATGATACATGCATGAGCGAGGTCAAATTACTAATATTGGACAAGAAGCTGAATTTTTTTGATGCAAACAATAAAAGCCAAAACAGTGCACGCACAGGAGGTCAAAAAACGATGCATCTTGGACAGGAAATTGAATATGTTTGTAAAGTCTGGAAAGTCAGCCAAATTGCGGCGCGTTTTTGGATGGGATCCGGGCATTTCTGAGTCAAGTTGTCTTCTAAACAATTGTCCGAAGTTCAGTTAACTTTCCAACGCAACTTGAAACACATCAATCGGACATCCGAAACTCAAGATACGTCCAATTTACTGAAGACTGGGCATGCAGAAAACTGGATACGGAATTATTACGGGATTTTGTAAAATTCAGCCCAAAAGCTAACATATAAGACTTTGGACGAATTAAACTTAGCCCAATATATTTATTATCATTTAAGTTGATGTTTTTAGGGTTTTATATACTTTAGGAACCAACCACCCAGCCCTTATCAGCTTATCACTTGCCTTATCACCCTATTCCTTGCCACACAAGCACAAGGAGTTTAAAGGCTGTTATTTTTTTATTATTTTTAATTAGATTATGTTTTCCTTGTTTTATTAGAAGTTAAATTATTTTTTCTATCCTTCACCTATAAAAGGATGAAGCCTCCATCATTGTAAGGGAGATTTCTTTGATTTATAAAATATTTAGTGAGTTTGTTTTTGCAAGTGCTGATTACTTGTGCCTTCGAAGTCTTCTTCAACATAAGTTTGGTGAGTTCTTGTGAGGGAGATCATCTTCACACTCTTGCTTGCATAGATAATCGCATCTAGGAGGGTGGGTTAGAGCCGCTTGAGGTTGCTTGCTTAGATAATTGAATCTAAGAGGGTGCCGAAGACAAAACAACATCAACAATTCGCAAGCCATCTTCATCTTCAACTTTCACACCATCTTCCATAATTCTATAAACAAAGCTGGAATTTTCAGATTTGTTTTACCTATCTTCTTCTTAATCTTTTTTCATCTTTTTATTTATATTCTGAAATTTTCAAGAAAAGCCCTTCTCTTTTCTCTTGAATTTTCAGATCTGCCCATACTTTTCTTGATTGAGTCTAGAGCTCCTAGTTCTTGCTACAACTTGATTGAAGGCTTCCAAATCCAAGATTGCGTTACTCTATCAATAATCATATACAAAAAGCCCATACTCTCATAAAATTTGATTTAATCTTATTTTGTGGTCGTTCGTTGGGGTTTAAGGTGTCATGTCTAAATAGGCATTATAGTGGACTCGTTGGAATTTTAACCGTTAAAAAGTACTAAAATTGAGGTTAAGCTGTATATTCCTACTCAACAGCCCATAAAAATATTTTAATTCATAAAATTTTATTTAATCTTAGTTTGCGACCATTTTGTTGGGGTTTAAGGCGTGCTTGTCAAAGTGAGCTTTACAGTGGACCAGTTGGAATTTTAACCGAGTAGAAAGTTATAAAATTGAGGTTAAGCTATATAATCATATTCAAAAGCCAATAAATAAATATTTTAAATCATAAAAATTGATTTAATCTTAATTTATGGCCGTTTTGTTGGGTTTAAGGTGTGCATGTCTAAATAGGCTTTACAGTGGACCCGTTGGAATTTTAACCGAGTAAAAAGTTTTAAAAATGAGGTTAAGCTGTATAATCATATTCAAAAACCCATAACTAAATATTTTAAATCAGAAAATGTGATTTAATCTTATTTTTCGTTTGTTTTGTTGGGGTTTAAGGCGTGCATATCTAAATGGGCTTTATAGTGGACCCGCTGGAATTTTAACCGAGTAATAAGTTCTAAAATTACGGTTAAGCTATATAATCATATTTAAAATCCATTAATTAAATATTTTAACTCATAAAATTTGATTTAACCTTATTTTGTGGCCGTTTTGTTAGGTTTAAGGCGTGCATGTCTAAATGGGTTTTACAGTGGACCTGTTGAAATTTGAACCGAGTAAAAAGTTTTGAAAATGAGTTTAAGCTATATAATCATGTTCAAAATCCCGTAACTAAATATTTTAAGTAATAAAATAAGATTTAATCTTATTTTTCGGCCGTTTTGTTGGAGTTTAAGGAGTGCATATCTAAATGGGCTTTACAGTGGACCCGTTGGAATTTTAACAGAGTAAAAAGTTATGAAATTGAGGATAAGCTATATAATCATATTCAAAAGCCCATAATAAAATATTTTAACTCGTAAAATTTGATTTAATCTTATTTTTCGGCCATTTTGTTGGGGTTTAAGGCGTGCATGTCTAAATGGGTTTATAGTGGACCTATTGGAATTTTAACTGAGTAAAAAGTCTTGAAATTGAGGTTAAGCTATATAATAATATTCAAAAGCCCATAATCAAATATTTTAACTCATAAATTTTGATTTAATCTTATTTTGATGCCATTTTGTTGGGGTTTAAAGCGTGCATATCTAAAGGGGCTTTATGTGGACCCGTTGGAATTGTAACAGAGTAAAAAGTTTTGAATTGAGGTTAAGCTATATAATCATATTCAAAATGGGCATTTCAGTGGACTCGTTGGAATTTTAACCAAGTAAAAAGTACTAAAATTGAGGTTAAGCTGCATAATCATGTTCAAAATCCCATAACAAAATATTTTAATTCATAAAATTTGATTTATCTTATCTTGCAACCATTTTGTTGGGGTTTAAGGCGTGCTTGTCTAAGTGGGCTTTACAGTGGACCCGTTGGAATTTTAACAGAGTACAAAGTTCTAAAATTTAGGTTAAGCAGTATAATATTATTCAAAAGCCCATAATCAAATATTTTAACTCATAAAATTTGATTTAATTTTATTTTTGGTCGTTTTGTTGGGTTTAAGGCGTGCATGTCTAAATGGGCTTTTATAATGGACCCGTTGGAATTTAACCAAGTAAAAATTTCTGAAAATGAGGTTAAGATATATAGTCATGTTCAAAAGCCCATAAATAAACAATTTAAGTCATAAAATGAGATTTAATCTTATTTTTCGGCCGTCTTGTTGGGCTTAAGGCGTAAATGTCTAAATGGGTTTTACAGTTGACCCGTTGGAATTTTAATCGAGTAAAAAGTTTTGAAAATAAGGTTAAGCTAAATAATCATGTTCAAAAGCCCATAACTAGATATTTTAAGTCATAAAATGTGATTTAATCTTATTTTTCGGTCGTTTTGTTGGGGTTTAAGGCGTGTATATCTAAATGGGCTTTATAGTGGACCCGTTAGAATTTTAACTGAGTAAAAAGTTTTGAAATTGAGGCTAATCTATATAATCATATTCAAAAGCCCATAATCAAATATTTTAACTCATAAAATTTGATTTAATCTTATTGTGCAGCGATTTTGTTGGGGTTTAAGGTGTGCATGTCTAAATGGGCTTTATAGTGGACCCGTTGGAATTTTAACCAAGTAAAACGTTCTGAAATTGAGGCTAAGCTATATAATCATATTCAAAAGCCCATAATAAAATGTTTTACATTGGACCCTTCGGATATTTAACCGAGTAAAAATTCTTGAAATTGAGGTTAAGCTATATAATCATATTCAAAAGCCCATAATCAAATATTTTAACTCATAAAATTTGATTTAATCTTATATTTGATGCCATTTTGTTGGGGTTTAAGGCGTGCATATCTAAAGGGGCTTTATGTGGACCCGTTGGAATTTTAACAGAGTAAAAAGTTTTGAATTGAGGTTAAGCTATATAATCATATTCAAAATCCCATAGTCAAATATTTTAACTCAAAAAATTTGATTTAATCTTATTTTGTGGCCGTTTAGTTGGGGTTTAAGGCGTGCATGTCAAAATGGGCATTTTAGTGGACTCGTTGGAATTTTAACCAAGTAAAAAGTACTAAAATTGAGGTTAAGCTGCATAATCATGTTCAAAATCCCATAACAAAATATTTTAATTCATAAAATTTGATTTATCTTATTTTGCGGCCATTTTGTTGGGGTTTAAGGCGTGCTTGTCTAAGTGGGCTTTACAGTGGACCCGTTGGAATTTTAACAGAGTACAAAGTTCTAAATTTGAGGTTAAGCTGTATAATATTATTCAAAAGCCCATAATCAAATATTTTAACTCATAAAATTTGATTTAATTTTATTTTTGGTCGTTTTGTTGGGTTTAAGGCGTGCATGTCTAAATGGGCTTTATAATGGACCCGTTGGAATTTAACCAAGTAAAGATTTCTGAAAATGAGGTTAAGATATATAATCATGTTCAAAAGCCCATAAATAAACAATTTAAGTCATAAAAAGAGATTTAATCTTATTTTTCGGCTGTCTTGTTGGGCTTAAGGCGTACATGTCTAAATGGGTTTTACAGTTGACCCGTTGGAATTTTAACCGAGTAAAAAGTTTTGAAAATAAGGTTAAGCTAAATAATCATGTTCAAAAGCCCATAACTAGATATTTTAAGTTATAAAATGTGATTTAATCTTATTTTTCGGTCATTTTGTTGGGGTTTAAGGCGTGTATATCTAAATGGGCTTTATAGTGGACCCGTTAGAATTTTAACCGAGTAAAAAGTTCTGAAATTGAGGATAAGCTATATAATCATATTCAAAAGCCCATAATCAAATATTTTAACTCATAAAATTTGATTTAATCTTATTTTGCAGCCATTTTGTTGGGGTTTAAGTGTGCATGTCTAAATGGGCTTTATAGTGGACCCTTTGGAATTTTAACCAAGTAAAAAGTTCTGAAATTGAGGCTAAGCTATATAATCATATTCAAAGGCCCATAATAAAATATTTTAACTCATAAAATTTGATTTAATCTTATTTTGCGGTCGTTTTGTTGTGGTTTAAGGCGTGCATGTCTAAATGGGTTTTACATTGGACCCTTCAGATATTTAACCGAGTAAAAAGTCTTGAAATTGAGGTTAAGCTATATTATCATATTCAAAAGCCCATAAGTAAATATTTTAACTCATAAATTTTGATTTAATCTTGTTTTTTGGTTATTTTGTTGGGTTTAAGGCGCACATGTCTAAATGGGTTTTACAGTGGACCCGTTGAAATTTTAACCGAGTAAAAATATCTGAAATGAGGTTAAGCTATAGAATCTTCTTCAAAAGCCCAAACCTAAATTTTTTAGGTCATAAAAAGAGATTTAATCTTATTTTCAGCCATTTTGTTGGAGTTTAAGGCGTGCATGTCTGAATGGGCTTTACAGTGGACCCGTTGGAATTTTAACCGAGTAAACAATTCTAAAATTGAGGTTAAGCTATATAATCCTGTTCAAAAGCTCATAATCAAATATTTTAACTCATAAAATTTAATTTAATCTTATTTTTTGGCCATTTTGTTGGATTTAAGGCGTGCATGTCTAAATGTGCTTTAGAGTGGAGCCGTTGGAATTTTAACCGAGCAAAATTTCTAAAAATGAGGTTAAGCTATATAATAATGTTCAAAAGCCCATAAATAAATATTTGAAGTCATAAAATATGATTTAATCTTATTTTTCAGCCGTTTTGTTGGGGTTTAAGGCGTGCATGTCTAAATGGGCTTTAAAGTGGACTCGTTGGATTTTTTTTGAAGAACGGTGGGGACGTGGCCAAGAGCCCCCGAGTGAGCACTTACGGGAAAAAGAGTACCCAAATATATTAACTTGGATTAGAAATAATCTCATTAGTTACAAAGGAATGAAGATAATCGGGATAATCCGAACCAAAAAAGGTGGACGACATAGACCTTAGAGCCCTAGAGGCAAGAGTGTGGGCAACATTGTTCACCACCCTAGGAACAAAATGAATACTAAAATTATCTGCATCGGCAAGCAGAATACGAGTATGTTCAATAAACATGCTCAATATAGACAAAGCAGTACATTGCCAATTTATCTTATTAGCCAGTATAGCTGAATCCATCTCAATTACCAAATTGGACCAACCACAATCACTAGCAAAAATGATGCCAGCAAGAACCGCTTGTGATTCAACCGAGGTAACATCCACGTAGCTGACCAAAGGGTGAGCAAGCCCTCCAATGACCGTACCACTAGAGTCGCACGCCACAACACCCACGACAGCAGCATTGGCGAGAGGATCAAAGGCCCCATCCATGTTAATCTTCATGGACTCGTCCTGAGGGGTTGCCATCGCGAGTGCACAAGGGTAGGCTCATTCATCGGTTAGGAGGTGGAGCTGGTTGTTTTAGCTGTAGCGTAGTCTCGTAGAATGCCCTAGGAGTTGAGATCCGTGAGCTAAGGGGTCTGGAGACGATGATTATGGACCCAATCATTACTTCTGTTCCATAGGTTCCAAAGAACCGTTAGGAACAACGCAAAGGATTGAATCGATAAACATGCAGCCCCTTCCTCAGGCCAAGATAAGGCTGAATTTGTATTAGTAGAGATGATAGAACTTGGCACACCAGCCAGACGGAGGGCCTCGTTGGCACCTGGACATTCACGTAAAGCATGAATTGTTGTTTCTTGGTTCATATGACAAAAGAGGCAAAGTCCTAGGGCGAGATTTGTCGCCTGAAGTCTATGGCTAATCGAAAGAGCATCATGGCCTATACGCTATCTAAAGGAATAGATTTTGAAAAGAATCGGTAGCTTGGACATAATTTCCAGATACGGGAAGGTCTGTTAATTGGGGCAGGTGGCTGTTGTATGTATGATCATCCAAATCGAACCGTGTAAATATCGGAGTCATGATTGCTCCACAGAATTGTATCATTTCGATCATTAATTATCGGAATGCTAAGAACTGTGTTGACATCATTTGAATCAAAATAATATCGAACTTTTATTTTATCCTATCTGGGCTACCCGAGAATCATAAATTCACGATAATGAATAGGGAGTTCATCGCTATCCTCATAATCACCTTAAAGATGTATTGTGGATGTACCTCCCTAATTATCAGAGTGAACTCGAATTTTACTATCCATCCCCGACCTCTTAAAGAAACTGGTGTGGAGTTGCATCATGGCCTGGTGAATACTTTTCCAGGCAAAAGACACTCTCTGATTAGTCTCATACTCTAATATATGCCCAGAGGGATAGTACTTTGCCCTATAAATTTGAGCAAGCAGATAATTAGGTTCAGTGATATGGCACCAAATTTATTTGCCAATGAGGGCAATGTTAAAAATATACATATCCCAGAAGCCAATACCTCATGCTAATTTAGGCATAAAAATAGTATCCCAAGGAATCAGAGGCTATCATTATTTTTTGTTTTTCCCCGACCACCAGTAACGCCGGATAGATGTAATCATATCATCGATAATGTTCCAGGGGAGAAGGTAGCAGGACATCACGTATTAGGGTAGGGACTGGATCACAGACTTAATGAATACCTCTCGACCATTGAACGAGATAAGATGTTTGTCCTAATGAGATAGACGTGAGTTCACTTTGTCACGAGTAAACCCTAGGGATGCAGTTTTATTTTTCCCAATCAGAAGAGGGACTCCGAGATAGATCCCAGATCGTCCACTTCTCTAACATGAAGGATATCATAGACCACATGCTTGTGTTCAAGGATAGTGCGAGGGTTAAAGAAAATGGTTGATTTTTCAAAATTCACCGCCTGCCTAGAGGAAGAGGTGTATAGCTGAAGGGAATTTTTAAGATGAGAAGCTTCTGTAGTATTGTTCCTGATAAAGATCATGTAGTCATCAGTGAAGAGCAGATGATTTACTCGTGGCCCATGTCAACTAGCACAGAGCCTCGAAAGTTGACCAGCATGCTGCTCAGCGTGTAGAACTACCGAGAGGCCTTGTGTACAAAAGAGAAATAAAAAAGGAGAAAGAGGGTCTCCTATCGTAGCCCGCGGTTGGGGTAAAACACCGGGGAAAGAGAATTAGTTACTCTAGCAGTAAATGAAACAGTTTTAATGCATCACATATTAATATTGACCAAAGTTGCATCAAAGCCCAATTTAAGCATAACCTACCGGAGGAAGGACCATTCCACACGGTTAAATCCTTTTTCCATGTCTAACTTAAGAGCCGCGGCCTAAAAAGGACCTGACTCTCCCGAATAGAGGTAATGCACCAGTTCATGGGCAATTAGGATATTATCTGTGATGTTCCTACCCTGTATAAAAGCGGCTTGGTTGTCACTGATACAAAATGGAATAATGGATTTCATGTGATTTACTAACACTTTAGCAACGATCTTGTAAATTATGGTGTACAAAACTGATGGGCTACAATTGTCTCATGGTAGTCGGTTCAGTAACCTTAGGGATCAAGACTAAGACAGTGCGGTTTACAGCAGCCATGTCCTCATTCCCGGAGAGAAGGTCCAGGCATAGATTAATGACATCCTGCCCTACTGTGTCCCAGTGCTACCGGTAGAACCCACTGGGTAGGCCATCAATACTAGGAGCTCTCATTGGGTTAATGTCTCGAAAGGCGTGAAGGATTTCTTCTGTAGTGAAAGGCCTAGTTGAAGCCTCATTCATCTCAGGAGTAAGGGTAGGGGCAATGCTGTTAAGAATTAAGGGAGTAATATTTGGATCGGAAAATGTGAAAAGACCTAGGAAATAGTCAACGACAATTCCCGTAATGTCTTCCTCATTTTTCCGCCAAATATTAGAGTGGTCAAACAAGCCCTTAATTTTATTTTTCTTACGTCAACCATTCGCACGAGCATGAAAGAAAGAGGTGTTCTTATTTCCTTGGGCAAGCCAAGAGATGCGTGAGCATTGAACCCAATACGCTTTCTGTGAATCAAGAAGGCAATGAAGCTCAGATTTATCCGCTAGGAATGTCTCTTAATTAGCAGTGGAAAGACGTCTGTGGAGACAATAATTTATCTATTTATTTAGTTCATCAGAGCGACATGTGGAGAAGATTCGTTGGTATGACTGCCAGTCCTTTAGGCAAGAGCCGACAACTTGTATTTTTTCCACAGCCGAACCATGAGTGGCTGACCAAGTTGTTTGATTAATGGATACACAATCAGAGTTATTCGCCCAACAACTTTCAAAATGAAAATGATCATCATTAGGCACAAAGCAATTGGTAATAGCATGATCAGTCTCCATAAGGATGAAACAATGGTCAGAATCTGCATGGAAATCAGAAGTTGCACGATAGTTAGGATTCTTATTTAGCCAAGTCGTATTAGCAACAAAACGGTCAAGCCATTAAAAATGGTTGTAGTTCGAGGTCCAAGTGAACCAACCTTTGACCGATTTACAATAAAAAAGGTTATTACGGGATAAGCAGTCCTTAAAATTGTCAATTTGTGAGCGGGCATGATGACATCCACCTTGTTTTTCGTTATTAGACAGGATTTCATTCAAATCTCCTCCAATTAGCCCCCTATGATCGCTCCCCTAGCGTCGCATGACACAACATCCATAGCAACAGCCTTGGTGAGAGGATTGCACGATAGTTAGGATTCTTATTTAGCCAAGCCGTATTAGCAACAAAACGGTCAAGCCATTAAAAAATGGTTGTAGTTCGAGGTCCAAATTTGTTCCAAGTGAACCAACCTTTGACCGATTTACAATAAAAAAGGTTATTACGGAATAAGCAGTCCTTAAAATTGTCAATTTGTGAGCGGGCATGATGACATCCACCTTGTTTTTTGTTATTAGACATGATTTCATTCAAATGTCCTCCAATTAGCCCCCTATGACCGCTCCCCTAGCGTCGCATGACACAACACCCATAGCAACAGCCTTGGTGAGAGGATCAAAAGCCCCATCCGTGTTGATCTTCATGGATCTAGCACCAGGGGCTACCATAGCAGTTGCACAAGGGTAGGTTCGTCCGACGACTGTGAGGTGGAGCTATTTGATGTAGCTGTTGCGTAATCTCGTAGAATCCCCTGAGAATTTATGACTATGAGCCAAGGGGGCTGTAGATGATGATTATGGACCCAATCATTGCGCCTATTCCATAGATCCCAAAGAATCATTAGCAACAATGAAAAGGATTGGTGCAATAAACATGCACCCCTTCCTCAAGCCAAGATAAAATAGAAGATGTATTACTAGTGATGAAAGAAGTTGGCATACAAGCCAGTCGTAGGGACTCATTGGCACCCGAGCAGTCACATAGTGAATGAATCATCGTTTCCTGGTCCATGCGGTAAGGGGGCAGAGCTCGGGGGCAAGACTTGCCGCCTAGATTCAGTGTCCAGTCGAAAGAGCATCATGGCTATCTGCCAACCAAAAGCACGAATCTTTGGTAGCATCAATAACTTGGATATAATTTTCCAAATATAAGGAGGTTTGTTAATGGGGGACGGTGACTGATGTAGGTACAAGTATTCGGATCATACTGTGTAGATGCCTGAATCATGATTGCTCCACAAAAGCGTATAATGTTGTTCATTGATAATTGGAACGCTAAGGACAATGTTGGAATTATCTAAATCAAAATAATGACGAACTTTCATTTCATCACATCTAGGTTGCCCGTATAACAAAAATCACTGACATCGAATAGGAAGCTCATCGCGATCCTCATATTCACCGTAAAGATTGATTGTAGACGCATCTCCCCATTTATCAGAGTGGACTCGTATTTTACTATCCATCCCGGTCTTCAAAAGAACCCGGGTTGAAGTTTCATCATGGCCTGTTAAATACCTTTCCATGCAAAGAAAGCCCTCCTATTAGCCTCGGACTCCAAAATATTCCCAGAAGGGAAATATTTCACCTTATAGATCTAGGCAAGCAGATAATTAGGTTCAGTTTTTAGGCACCAAATTTGTTTCCCGAGAAGGGCAATATTAAAGAGATGCATGTCCCAAAATCCAATGCCTCATGCAGATTTAGGTATACAAAAAGTGTCCCACTGAATTAGAGGCCAACAACGCTTGTTGTTTTTCTCGGACCATCAATAACGTCAGACTGACTTTGTTATATCATCGATAAGGTTTTGGGAAATAAGGTAGCATGACATCATGTATTGAGGCAACGATTGAATTACGTACTTAATGAAAACCTCTCGAACACTGAACGAGAGAAGTTGTTTGTCCTAATTAGACATACGTGAGTTCACCTTGTCACGAACCTAACGGTGAAGTTTTATTTTTCCCAATTAAAAGGGAACGCCAAGGTAAATCCCTAGGTCATCCACTTCTCGAACTCTAAGAATGTCTCAGACCGCCTGTTTATGCTCAGGGGAAGTGCAAGGGTTAAAAAATATGGTTGATTTTTCAAAGTTGACCGCCTGACTAGAGGAAGAGGCGTAAAGCTGAATGATATCTTTAAGATGGGAAGCCTCCGTAATATTGTTCCTGATGAAAATCATGCAATCATCAGCAAAAAGTAGATGATTTACCTAAGGCTCATGGTGACTGGCACCAAGGCCGGGGAGCCGGCCCGCCTGTTGCTCAGCGATGAGGGTTGTCGAAAGGCCTTGGGTGCAAAATAGGAATAAGAATGGGGAAAGAGGACTGCCCTGTCTTAAGCCTCATTTGGAAAAGAAAACTGGCGAAAGAGAGCTATTTACACGAGCTGTAAAAGAACCTGTTGAAATACTTCGCAAAATAATGTCCACCCAAGAAGCAGCGAAGCCTATCTTAAGCATAATCTACTGTGGAAAAGACCACTCCACATGATCAAATGTCTTTTCCATGTCTAATTTTAATGCAGCACTCTGATAGGGACCTGATCCCCCAAAATTGAGGGAATACACCAGTTCTTGGGCAACAAGGATATTGTCTGTGATATTCCTCTCCATCACAAAAGCAACCTGAGTGTCGCCGATGGAGAAGGGAATAATGGGCTTCATGCAGTTTACTAACACTTTAGCAAATATTTTATAAATTACAGCGCAAAGACTAATGGGCCGCAGATGTCTCATATTAGTTGGTTCAGCCACCTTTGGAATCATGACCAGTACAGTGTGGTTAACCGTAGCCATATCTGCATCCCTGGATAGTAGATCCAAGCATAGATTAGTAACATCATGGCCTACTGTGTCCCAATGCTGATGGTAAAATCCGCTAGGTAGGCCATCAATGTCGGGAGCCTTTTTGGGTTAATGTCCCGAAAAGCATTAGAGATTTCATTCGCAGTGAATGGCCTAGTTAAAGCCTCATTCATCTTAGGTTAAGTTATATAATCATGTTCAAAAACCCATAACTAAATATTTTAAATCATAAAATGTGATTTAATCTTATTTTTTGGCCGTTTTGTTAGGGTTTAAGGCGTGCATCTAAATGGGCTTTACAGTGGACCCGTTGAATTTTAACCAAGTAAAAAGTTCTAAAATTGAGGTTAAGCTATATAATCATATTCAAAAGCCCATAATCAAATATTTTAACTCATAAAATTTGATTTAGTCTTATTTTGTGGTCAATTTGTTGGGTTTGAGGCGTGCATGTCTAAATGGGCTTTACAGTGGACCCGTTGAATTTTAACAGAGTAAAAAGTCTTGAAATTGAGGTCAAGCTATATATTCATATTCAAAAGTCCATAATCAAATAATTTAACTCATAAAATTTGATTTAATCTTATTTTGTGGCCGTTTTGTTGGGTTTAAGGCATGCATGTCTAAATGGGCTTTATAGCGGACACGTTAGAATTTTAACTGAGTAAAAAGTTCAAAATTTGAGTTTAAGCTATTTAATCATATTCAAAACCCCATAATCAAATATTTTAACTTATAAAATTTGATTTAATCTTATTTTGTGGCCTTTTTGTTGGGTTTAAGGCGTGCATGTCTAAATGGGCTTTACAGTGGACCCGTTGTAATTTTAACCGAGTAAAAAGTTCTAAAATTGAGGTTAAGCTATATAATCATATTCAAAATCCCATAATCAAATATTTTAACTCAAAAAATTTGATTTAATCATATTTTTGACCGTTTTGTTGGGTTTAAGGCGTGCATGTGTAAATGGGCTTTATAGTGGACCCGTTGGAATTTTAATCGAGTAAAAATTTCAAAAATTGAGGTTAAGCTATTTAATCATATTCAAAATCCCATAATCAAATATTTTAACTTATAAAATTTGATTTAATCTTATTTTGTGGCCTTTTGTTGGGTTTAAGGCGTGCGCGTCTAAATGGGCTTTACAATAGACCCGTTGTTATTTTAACGAGTAAAAAGTTCTAAAATTGAGGTTAGGCTATATAATCATATTCAAAAGCCCATAATCAAATATTTTAACTCATAAGATTTTATTTAATCTTATTTTGGCCGTTTTGTTGGGTTTAAGGCGTGCATGTCTAAATGGGCTTTACAATGGACCCATTGGAATTTTAACCGAGTAAAAAGTTCTAAAATTGAGGATAAGCTATATAATCATATTCAAAAGCCCATAATAAAATATTTTAACTCATAAAATTTGATTTAATCGTATTTTGTGGACGTTTTGTTGTGTTTAAGGCGTGCATGTCTAATGGGCTTTATAGTGGACCCGTTGGAATTTTAACCGAGTAAAAATTTCTGAAAATGTTCTTAAGCTATATAATCATATTCAAAATCCCATAACTAAATATTGTAAGTCATAAAATGCGATTTAATCTTATTTTTTGGCCATTTTGTTGGGCTTTAAGGCGTGTATGTCTAAATGTGCTTTACAGTGGACCCGTTGGAATTTTAACCGAGTAAAAAGTTCTAAAATTTAGTTTAAGCTAAAATCATATTCAAAAGCTCATAATCAAATATTTTAACTCACAAAATTTGATTTAATCTTATTTTGTGGCCGTTTTGTTGTGTTTAATGCGTGCATGTCTAAGTGTGCTTTATAGTGGACCCGTTGGAATTTTAACCGAATAAAAATTTCTGAAAATGAGGTTAATGTAACACCCTAAATTTTTACCTAGACGTTTTATGGATCGATTAGATGGTTCATGAGAACTAAATTATGCAATTCGAGTTAATTTCGGGGATTAAATCTTAACTAATTATTTTTTGGCTAAAATAAAATGTGGAAAATGTTAGAAAATACTTAATTAATATTTTTAAATTAAATTTGAAGGAATCAAATCTGATTTTGGGACATTTTGGTCCGGTGACTAAAATGTAAAGTTTTCAAAATTGTTTTTGGTGACTAAATCGTAAAAGGGTCAAAACTTAGAATCTTTAAGGAGCTAATTAGCATACTTTTCCATCATATTTTCCCCTTAACTTAGGCTATTTTTAAAGGGTTTTTAATTGGTTTTAATATTAAAATAAAATAGAATTAATAAAAGAGATTTTAATTACACAATTCATTTTTCACGTAACTAATTTTGCTCTCAACTTTTCTCTAAACTTTCTCAGCAGCCAAACTATCAATTTCCTTCCAAAATCTCCAGGAATCAATCTCTTTTGATTTCCTTTTGATTTCTTACTTGATTTCTTTGATTCCTACAACAAAATCTACTTGTTTTCTTGATGCTTTCATCCAATCTTTGTCAATTAAGGAAGAAATCAGCAATTAGAAGTGCTTTTCATTTCTCTCCTCTAATTAAAAGTTCTTTAATGAAATTCCCAAGTTCTTCATCCTTTACAACTGATTTCTGTTATGGAATTATGATTAAAACATGAAAATGGTATTTAAATTGGGTTTTAATGTAAAAATTTGATGAACACTATTATGGATATGCTTTGTATTGGATCTAATTGATTTATATCCCTTATAAGATGTGTTTTAATGTTGTAAGAAGTGATTAATTAACGAAATCCTGAAACTATGTGAATTACTAATTTTCTAGGTTGTAAGTAGTTAGATTTTGAAGTGATCTTGGTGTTGTAAGGTTGCTGGAGGTATAAGGACGTTATAAAGATGTTTTTGGATGTTAATTGATGTTGTTAAGATGTTAAAATCAATAGGTTTTGGCTGGGATTTGTTTATATGAAGTTTGATGATGATTTTGGTTGTTTTAGAGAGGCGTTTGATGGTTTTTATTTAGTGAGGCGAAGTTGTGTTTGTTGGTTGCTGAAAATTAGAGATGCATGGAAGTGCATTAATCCTTTGTTTTTGATTGGGAAAAGCATGAGAGTTGGATCCTTTAGCTTTTAGTGAGGTCGCGGAAGCTTCAGAAGCGTGATTCTCGCAACAGCATGAGAGCTTTGGGTTGTTGGTGATTGGAAATGCGTTTTACTACTTTAAAAGGTTTGAAGATGGTTGTTGGGAGTTTAGAAAAAGTGTGAAACACTTATCTAAGCTTGAAAGTAAGTATTGGTTGATCTCTCTTTCATTTTTGGTTTTTCAAAATATAATCTCATACACATGTTTATAGATTTGATTACTTACTTTTATATGCATGTTTTAGAAATGAAAGATGTTGCAAATGATTATACATGATGATATTTGAGCATAGCAAATGATTTATGAAAGAATTTAGAGAATGCTAGAATACATGGTTTAATGTATTGGAAAATGGTTTGAATTGATGCATATGTAAAACAGTAAGTTAATGTGGTTTCTATTGAGTATATTGGCAAGTGGCTGAGATAAAATGTTATCGGATATAGTTGGCTAGCCATAGGGTTTAAAGTGCACTATAATAAGTCACCTTATGTGTGTTGAGGGGTCAAGAGTTTGCCATGCTCCACCATGAGAACCGTAGCGGTCGAGGGGTTAAGAGTGTGACAATTCTCCCGCTATTGGATTGATACGTTATAACCGTTGAGGGCTGCTCTAGTTCAAGGACATATGTGAAGTGGTCGAAGAAACCACTTGGGAAATCCATGTATCCGATATGGTTTTCATAAAATAGAATAAATCTTATTTTGAGTCACTTGAATTCCAATATATGTGATGATGTATCATGAGAAATGGATTATGTTTTGTATAATATGATTTATACATGAGATGCTCTTTAAGCTTTTTATTTAGAGATTTTGGCATATGAAGCTTAAATTAAGGTTTGTGATAGAAATCCAAGATACATGTGTTGCAAATGATTTAAAAGTGCGTATTTGAAGAGATTATAGAAGCATGAGATGATTTGGCATGAGACTTATACATTTTATTTGAATTAAAATGGTTTTAAATGCATTGATGAGTGTTTTTGAGATTCTGACAGAGTAGCGCAATCTTGGATTTGGAAGCCTTCAATCAAGTTGTTGCAAGAACTAGGAGCTCTAGACTCAATCAAGAAAGCTTTGGACATATCTGAAAACTCAAGAGAAAAGAGAAGGGTTTTTCTTGAAAATTTTAGATTTAATGCTGGAAATTAAAAGAAACGAAGATAAGAGGGAAGATAAGATGATGATTAATAAGAATAAAAACAAAAAGATTGAAAAAGACTAAGATAAGGATAGGTAAAACAAATCTAAAAGTTCCAGCTTTGTTTATGGAATTATGGAAGATGGTGTGAAGGTTGAAGATGAAAATGACTTGCGAATCGTTGTTGTTGTTTTGTCCTCGGCACCCTCTTAGACACAATTATCTAAGCAAGCAACCTAAAGCGGCCCTAACCCTCCCTCCTAGATGCAATTACCTAGGCAAGCATGAGTGTGAAGATGATCTCTCTCACAAGAACTCGATGATCTTATGTTGAAGATGGCTTCTAGACAAGTTTACCGAACACTTGCAAACTCAGAGAATACTAAAATCTCCAAAGAGAACTTTTTATTAATCAATGAAATCTCTCCCATAAAGAAGAAAGCATCATCCTTTTATAGATGAAGGATGGCTTTAACCTAAAGCGAAAAATGAATAAAATAAACAAACAAATCTGGTCTATTAAATTGGACTTGGTCTAACGGCTTGGGAGAAGGGTGGCTGGTTCCTAAAGTATATAAAACCCTAAAAACATAATTTAAATGTTAATAATTAGGTTGAGTTAAGTTTAATTCGTCCAAAGCCTTATATGTTAGCTTTTGGCCTGAATTTTACAAAATCCCGTAGTAATCCCGTATACAGTTTTCTGCATGCGCAGTCTTCAGTAAGTTGGACGAATCTTGAGTTCCCGATGTCCGATTGATGCGTTTCAAGATGTGTTGAAAAGGTAACTGAATGACGGACAATTGTTTAGAAGACAACTCGACCCAGAAATGCTTGGATCCCATCTGAAAACTCGTCGCAAGTTGGCTGACTTTCCAGACTTCACAAACAGATTCAGTTTCTTGTCCAAGATGCATCGTTTTTTACCTCCTATGAGTGCATTGTTTTGTCCTTTATTGTTTTCATCGAACAACGTCAAATTCTTTTCCAATATGAGTAATTTGACCCCGCTCATGCATGTATCAGATTCCCTCACAAAGCTTATAGCTTACGCTCTCCTTTCTCATCAATGCAGATAAATAGGCCTTTTCGGACATCGAGTAAGCAAGGGAAGATCCAAGAATTGAAGTATTTTCAAGTATGGTTTTACAAATACATAGTACTAATAAGAGGCAATGTGACCAAGTTGTAATTGGGAGGTTTATTTTGGATACTTCCTGTTGGTACAAGTTATGTTTGGTATTCTGGACTTGTATGATGTTTAAATATTTGGTTTTTAGGGGTTGGGACTCAATTTGCATGCTTGTGTAGAGATCATGCCTATAAGTATTTGATGTGTAACACCCCTTACCCGGTCTAGAACAAGACCAGTTTAAGAAGTGTTACTGAACAAAAATCCAAACAATCATATAATGTCTTAGCACTTTCAACATAGCATGCGACCAGAAAACAGGGGAAATTAAAACTTTTTAGTAGCTTTCAAAAAGAAAATCAGGATCCCCACATCACTTCATATTCAATCAAGTATGTTTACACAACATATATGACAATCCAATTAATAGCTCTTAGATTATACTTATGTGATAAACTTCTAATATATATAGCCCACCAATAATTAAAATCAAGTAAGGTTACGGCTATTCTTAAAAGTTCAAATACCCAATTTTATCTATTCAAATTTTAGGACTAATCTAGTTCATAATTACCATTCGAATTGTCAAGAGAGAAAGGATTATATCAAACGTCTTGTTTAGAGATTAATTAGGCTCTGTAATTCTTGAATTAGACATGACAAGGATTTCATTATAAGTAAACTTATGAGCAACCAACTAAAAATCATGACAATCTTATAATCACGCACCTAATCTCTTACAAATCCAATCTCATTCACATGGCAATATCATATACATACTCATAGATATGCATTAATAGTTGAAACCATTTAACCATTTATTTGAGTTATACTACTTTGCCAGGATTAATCATGTGATAAGGGATACATAAAAGTCTACTTACATGCATGACATCAAGGTAGTCTAATATCTTAAGACACATATAGATATTTAAACAACTAAACAATTATACCAACTACCATAACTCATATAGCAAACAATCAATGAAATAATATAATGGCCCATTACAAAGCTTTGAAGGCTTATAAAGCTTATGAACATATGTAATCAAACAGGTAATTGTAATGCACAATGCATTCTTAACAATTATGTGCCACCATCTAAGAGTTCTTAAGGAGAGTACGAACATACAACTTGTCACTTGTGATCTCGTCCGAGCTCAGAAAGTACTCATAAGTAAGCTCATCCTAAAATGCATTAGAAGGATAGAGTAAGCACAAACTTAGAGAGGTAGCTTAAAGCGGCTATTAAAATAAAACGATAATCTATCATTCCATTAAAATTTAAACAACCCTTTTTACATGCATGCAAAAACATATTAGGCTTGGACAAGAGGTTAGACATATTAGAACAAGACACACAAAACATCACTTATATTTATACATGGTATTCGATAAGACATGTAACATTTACACGCATAATGTTCAATCAAAGTATATACAAGTGTACTTGATTACTCACACAAGTTATCCAACATAACATATTATGATCATGGTTACTTTTCATATAAGTTATCAAACATAGCATTTGGCGAACATTGTTAATTGTCTCACAAGTTATCGGATTAGCAAGTAAACCCACAAGTTACTTAACGCATAAGATAATAAACATATCAGGTCATTTTCATGAGATACTTACATATGTTCAATCACTCCAATACATATTTGTTTTATAAAAAAAACGGTCATGGTTCTTGTACGTACACATATATGTTCAGAACAACCCACAACATATTTGTACTTATCCAAAACAGTCCACCAATCAAGTATAAACACTTAGACATTCGAAACAGTCCAAGATAATTTCATTTATATTCAAAGCAGACCATGAATCATTTATACACAAATAGACATTCAAAACAGTTCAAGATATTTTCATTTATATTAAAACAGTCCATAAATCATGTATACACAAATAGACATTCAAAACAGTCCAAGATATTTTCATTTTATTCAGAACAGTCCATAAATCAGGTATACACAGATAGACATTCAAAGCAATCCAAGATATTTTCATTTATATTAAAACAGTCCATGGAATATGTATACACACTTATACATTGCAAAGCAATCCATGAATGAATCATTTATTTTAAAACAGTCCATGGAATATATATACACACTTATACATTGCAAAGTAGTCCATGAATTAATCATTTATATTAAAACAGTCCATGGAATATATATAAACACTTATACATTGCAAAGCAGTCCATGAATTAATCATTTATATTAAAACAGTCCATGGAATATGTATACACATTTATACATTGCAAGGCAGTCCATGAATTAATCATTTATATTAAAACAGCCCATGGAATATGTATACACACTTATACATTGCAAAGCATCCATGAATTAATCATTTATATTAAAACAATCCATGGAATATGCATACAAATTTATACATTGCAAAGCAGTCCAATAGATACTTGGATTTAATCAAAACAATCCTTAATCTTTCGAATATAGCATTTCGTATATAAATATATACTTATAGTTGCTACTTTTATGTAAGTTATTAAACGTGGCATATTTTAAACTTAAACTGTTTGTCACTTAAGGTACCAGACATAAGCATAAATTAATTGACACCAAAGGTATATGACATATCATCTCATAAACACCTATTACTTATCACGCAAGACATTGAACATAATACATTAATTTCAATAAATCACTTGACTTTTAATTCACCAATCATGTCTTTCTTTTCACCAATTTTATTGATTATGCAAAACAATGACATGAACAAGAAGCTAAATAGTATGAAGCAAACATTCGAGTCAAGCATATGCTTATAGGCTTAATTATTCAAAAATTCAAATGCAAAGATATATCTTACACTCAATGAAAATGTATTCAAATTGCAACCTTCATATTTCCCCCCAAAAGCATGATCTATATTCAAGATTATAAGTATTACTTGTTATGCAAGTTACTTCAATACTTACTTGAGTTAATTATAATTTTCATGAATTCTTATTAACATAGCCTTGAGAATCGAATAACAGCCTAGGTACATGAATCCCTAACCAACTGTCGCCAAATAAAATGGTACTCACAGTACCGGTCAATCCCTCCTACTGTTGCCAAGTGACCACAAAACTTCCCTCCTACTGTCGCCAAATAAGGACCGTAGTCCACCCCCAAACACGAGCTCTATAGACTCTATGGCATGCCAACTATACCTATGATTGACTCAAAACCAAGGCTTTTCAATCAAATCTTATCTTATCAGAATTGAATTCGAGCTTAGCTCCTTGTTCATATAATCAAGTAACATGTCACATTCTTATCAAAGATGAGCATAGCTCCACATACTTGCTAACATATAAGCGAGGCTTATTTTATAATATATCAAATATTTTCAAACACTTGTAGCCTTCGAACATGTATTTCATAACATATCTTGTTTATATTAGAGATGAGCATAACTTCATGTTCATTTAATTCCCAAACAAGGTTTATAGCTTATCATATTACGCATATAGGTTCTTATGTATATCTCAAACATATATCATGCCTTTATCATGTTTTCCATATTACATGGTACTTTTATTTAAGTACTTACCTTGAATTCCAAGCTTACACGAGCGGCATCATTTAATTTAACAAATAATCAACATAAATTAATGCAAATAAAAATGCTCGGGATAGTTTTCAATCTGTCCTGAGGCTTTAAACTACACTCACAGTTTGATCCAAGCTGGATTTACTCCTGAACCACAATTCCTTTTGCTTATCTAAAATTTGATCTACCTTAGTCCTTACTTCTTCAACTCCTTCTTGGTCTAAGCATATCAAAGAATACAATCATGTATTAGAACAATCCCTAGCATTCATTCATTTACCAAACAACTCAAATACTAGAATATTCACATAAATTCATGCAAACAGTCCACTAATGTTCTTATGCAAAATAGTCCATTACTCATATATGCACTTATATATATATATATGCATAAAACAGTCCACAAGGCTCATTTATATGCAACACAATTTCAAATGCATAAGTACACAATTACATGCACAAAACAGTCCTATAAACTTTCTGAGCTTAAATTACTGTCTCAATTAATCATGTAAAAGCAACATCACACAACCTCTTACAATTTACCAATCGGATAAGCATATTTCAGACATGAATGTTAATAACTAAAACAAAATTTAGTATGGGCTTACCGAGCTTAAATATTTTCTGTCTATAGGTACTAAATTCATGAAGCTTCCTTTGTTCCTTCCAAGCTTTCACAGCTCCTGCCTAAGGCGAAGAAAGACTTGATGACAAGAGGGAGAAGGTGAAGGGAATTAATTCATTCTCCCCCCCTTTACCACACATGGCCGGAAGGTGCCAACCACGTATTGATAGAGTAGCGCAATCTTGGATTTGGAAGACTTCAATCAAGTTGTTGCAGGAACTAGGAGCTCTAGACTCAAACAAGAAAGCTATGGGCGGATCTGAAAATTCAAGAGAAAAGAGAAGGGTTTTTCTTGAAAATTTCAAATTCAAGGTTGGAAAATTAAAGAAAGAAAGACAAGATGAAGGATTATATGATAAGAAATAAGAATAGAAATAAAAAGATTAAACGAGATTGAGAAAGAGATAGGTAAAACAAATCTGAAAATTCCAACTTTGTTTATGGAATTACGGAAGATGGTGTGAAGGTTGAAGATGAAGATGGCTTGCGAATCGTTGTTGTTGTTTTGTCCTCGACATCCTCTTAGACGCAATTATCTAAGCAAGCAACCTCAAGCGGCTCTAACCCACCCTCCTAGATGCAATTACCTAGGCAAGCAAGAGTGTGAAGATGATCTCCCTCACAAGAACTAGATGATCTTATGTTGAAGATGGCTTCTAGACAAGTTTACCGAACACTTGCAAACTCAAAGAATATTAAAATCTCCAAAGAGAACTTTTTATTAATCAATGAAAATCTGTCAAACAAAGAAGAAAGCATCATCCTCTTATAGATGAAGGATGGCTTTAACCTAAAGCTAAGAATGAATAAAATAAACAAATAAATCTGGTCCATTAAATTGGACTTGATCTAACGGCTTGGGAGAAGGGTGGCTGGTTCCTAAAGTATATAAAACTCTAAAAACATAATTTAAATGTTAATAATTAGGTTGGGTTAAGTTTAATTCGTCGAAAGCCTTATGTGTTAGCTTTTGGGCTGAATTTTACAAAATCCCGTAATAATCTCGTATCTAGTTTTCTGGAAGCGCAGTCTTCAGTAAATTGGACGTATCTTGAGTTCCCAATGTCCGATTGACACATTTCAAGATGCATTGGAAAGGTAACTAAATGGCGGACAATTTTTTAGAAGACAACTCAACCCAGAAATGCCTGGATCCCATCCGAAAACGCATCGCAAGTTGGCTGACTTTCCAGACTTCACAAACAGATTCAGTTTCTTGTCCAAGATGCATCATTTTTGACCTCTTATGCGTGCATTGTTTTGGCCATTATTGTTTGCATCGAACAAATTCAGATTCTTGTCCAATATGAGTAATTTAACCCCGCTCATGAATGTATCATTCCCCCACTCCTCAAAAGGATTCATCCTCGAATCTAAATCGACAATGAGAGAACAATCATCAACTTCAATTGAAAAGGCTTCTTTATTGTATGTGGAGTGATCTAATTGAGCTCCTCTCAATGGTTCAAAAAAATCCTGAAAAAATAAGACAACACTACTCGAACATTTGTGATGATTAGTCAAAACAAAATCACTCATTGCGTTCTTTTTCTTGTTTTTTTTCTTTTGGGCATTGTGTGACTTTTACCTCATATGCATTTTCACTCACCAAATTTGGGCCATTAATTTGACTTTTTTCACTCTCGGCATCTTTACTCTCAGTCTTTTGTATCTCACATCCCATATCCCTCTCACAAATTTTATCATCAATGTACAATTTCTGTAGAGGAGAAAGTGTTTCTAACAGAATGATAGGACAAGAATCAAATGAAGGGTTAGAATTACACTTGCTTTCTTCGTGGGGAGGTGATGATAGTATAGCAAATGGACCTACTACTTCACATGAGGGATTAGAAGCATTGTCATCTTGTCTAATGTGTTCACTATCACTATCCTTTTGGTTGGGAGATTGTTCTTCTCCAACATCAACATTTGCACAAATGCTAGAAGTAGAAGTACGAAGAGAATCATGTGTACCTTCTAGTTTTGGGATGTCTTCATGGTTGGTTGCCTTCGTGTGGTCAATTGATTCAGCCTACACTTCCAATCTTTTTCGTTTTATCCTCTCACACTATTTTTTTACTTTTGCTATTTCTTCATATACTTTTTCCGGCTCTATTGTAGCGAACGAGAGCTTCTGGCCTTGGTGCACAACCGAGTATCCATTTGTATTGATTCGATGGACAGCGCCATGATCATTTTTCCAAGGTCTTCCTAATAGCAAGTGGGTGACTTCCACAGGAACCACGTCACACCATACATCATCACAATAGCTTCCAAGAGTAAAAGAGATTAAACAACGTTCGGTTACCTTCATATTCGGTCCGCTAATTAAACCCTTGAAGATGATATGGCTTAGGGTGTTCTTGGCATGGTAGATCGAGTGCATCAACAATGAAGCTGCTCACTAAGTTTACACGACTGTCACCATCAATAATTAAAGAACATAGATTACCTTGTATCCTACATCGTGACCCAAAAATATTTATTGGTATACGATAACGCGTGTTGAAAAGAGAATAAAACATCCTAATTGCTTTAAGAATCCAAAGAAAAGGTTAGATACCAATAAAATTATAGTTGCAAGGAGAAAGAAGAGTATGTGACTTTTAGTCCTACTAACACAAGGAAACAAGAAGGTGTTAGAAGATGTATAAGAAGCAACAAAAGCTAAAACAAACGAAATCTAATGGCTAAGAATGAAAGAAAATTAGAAAAACCCCGAAAACCCTGGAATTTTGCAGCAACTTGATTTACTTCGTTCGAGGTGTTCCTGATGTCAAAAAATTCTGATATTTTATGTGGTGACTCCTCCAAAGGTGTAGATCTGATCTGAAAATTTTTAGCTCAAAATTCGCTTGTTTGAATTTGTCGTACTTTCCTTAATTTTCGAGTTTTTCACCCAAAAACGCCAAAATTCTTTCCAAGAATCGTCCCAAATCTGATACCAAATGATAGAGTCTATCTAGGGCTATGGAAACCTTCAATTTGATGTCTTGGAAACAAACCTAGGGCTTTAGACTTGAACAAGGAAGTTAGGCGCAAATCTGAAAATTCAAGAGAAAAGAGAAGGGTTTTTCTTGAAAATTTCAGATTTAATGCTGGAAATTCAAAGAAACGAAAAATAAGAAGGGGGATTAGATGATGATTAATACGAATAAAAATAAAAATATTGAAAAAGATTAAGATAATGATAGATAAAACAAATCTGAAAATTCTAGCTTTGTTTATGGAATTATGGAAGATGGTGTGAAGATTGAAGATGAAGATGGCTTGCGAATCGTTGTTGTTGTTTTGTCCTCGGCACCCTCTTAGATGCAATTATCTAAGCAAGCAACCTCAACCGGCTCTAACCCACCCTCCTAGATGCAATTACCTAGGCAAACAAGATTGTGAAGATGATCTCCCTCACAAGAACTCGATGATATTATGTTGAAGATGGCTTATAGACAAGTTTACCAAACACTTGCAAACTCAAAGAATACTAAAATCTCCAAAGAGAACTTTTTATTAATCAATGAAAATCTGTCAAACAAGAAGAAAGCATCATCCTTTTATAGATGAAGGATGGCTTTAACCTAAAGCTAAGAATGAATAAAATAAACAAACAAATTTGGTCCATTAAATTGGACTTGATCTAACGGCTTGGGAGAAGGGTGGTTGGTTCCTAAAGTATATAAAACCCTAAAAGCATAATTTAAATGTTAATAATTAGGTTGGTTAAGTTTAATTCATCCAAAGCCTTATATGTTAGCTTTTGGGCTGAATTTTACAAAATCCCGTATCCAGTTTTCTGCATGCGCAGTCTTCAGTAAATTGGACGTATATTGAGTTCCCGATGTCCGATTGACGCGTTTCAAGTTGTGTTGGAAAGGTAAATGAATGAATGACAATTTTTCAGAAGATAACTCGACCCAGAAATGCCTGGATCCCATCCGAAAACTCGTCGCAAGTTGGCTGACTTTCTGGACTTCACAAACAGATTCATTTTCTTGTCCAAGATGCATCGTTTTTGACCTCCTACGCGTGCATTGTTTTGGCCATTATTGTTTGCATCGAACAAGTTCAGCTTCTTGTCCAATATGAGTAATTTAACCCCGTTCATGCATGTATCACATAGGCCACCATGTGTCACTTAATTTTTTTAACTTAAGCCACTTGGATTCCACTAAGGAACTTTGGTAAATTTGCCCATGCAAACTTGTTATTATACAAGATGCTCAATTAAGTCTTTCACTAAGTTTGTGATTCTTACCAATTGGTCACCATTCAAGACTATCACTATCATTTATCTATCAAATAATTCCAATAATACAATTATTTCATTTAGTCGTTGAGAGGAAATATTTCTAAAGCACAAGAATTTCATATGAAAAATGCTAGCCTAGTTCTGAGGTTGTTACATGATGTGGATATGATATGTTGTGTATGATCTATTTCCATGCTCACATGTTTGAGGAAATGATGCTTAGGATGTTATATGGTGATTAGATGCTAACTGGAGTATGTTAGATTCAGCCAAAGTGTCATATGTTCGACCAAGAGATCATTACAGGTCTTTCCGTATTGGTACGGGTCCTCAAGGATTGGAACACGGGGACCTGTCTCGACTCAATTTGGGCGAACTTGGCGTATCGATACGCCAAGGGACCATATCGGTACGCTATACAAAAATTTTGGCTTGGTATCGATACACGGGGAACCATATCGGTACGCCTTTTTGGGCCCATAATTAATAATTTTAACTCATAAAAATTGATTTAATATTATTTTATGGTCGTTTTGTTGTGCTTAAGGCGTGCATGTTTAAATGGGCTTTATAGTGGACTGGTTGAAATTTTAACCGAGTAAAATTTTTAAAAAATGAGGTTAAGCTATATATAATAAGTTCAAAAGCCCATAACTAAATATTTAAGTCATAAAATGTGATTTAATCTTATTTTTCGTCCGTTTTGTTAGGGTTTTCGGCGTGCATGTCTAAATGGGTTTATAGTAAACCCGTTCGAATTTTGACCGAATAAAAAGTTTTGATCATGAGGTTAAGCTATATAATAATGTTCAAAAGCCCATAACTAAATATTTTAAGTCATAAAATGTTATTTAATCTTATTTTTCGGCCGTTTTGATGGGTTTAAGTTGTGAATGCCTAAATGGGCTTTATAGTGGACCCGTTGGAATTTTAACAGAGTAAAAAGTTATAAAATTGAGGTTAAGCTGTGTAATCATATTAAAAAGCACATAATCAAATATTTAAACTCATAAAATTTGATTAAACCTTATTTTGTGGTTGTTTTGTTGTGTTTAAGGTGTGCATGTCTAAATGGGCTTTTATAGTGGACCCGTTGGTATTTTAGCCGAGTAAATGTAACGCCCTAAAATTGGTCCTAGATGTTAGCTGGATCCGGTTGGTAGTTCAAGAGAACCGGTATATGCAATTCGAATAGTTTCGGGAAAATAAATTGTTAAAATTGATTTTGGGTTGAAATAAATATGGGAAAATGTTTTAAATTACTTAATTAATATTTTAAGTAATTAGGTGAAGTCAATTTGAGGTAATTAAATCTTATTTTAAGACATTTTAGTCTAGTGACTAAATTGAAAGATTTCAAAATTGTTTTGGTGACTAAATTGTAAAAGGATCAAAACTTAGAATCTTTAAGGAGCTATTTGTCCAATCTTTTTCAACAGATTTCTCTTTTAATTTAGGCTATTTTATAGTATTTTTAAATGGTTTAATAATTAGATAAATAAGGTTTATTAAAAGATCTTCTAATTGCCAAAAACATTTTCTTACGTAACTACTTTTCTCCTAACCTTTTCTCTCAACTTTCTCAGCAACCAAACTGAAAATTCTACTTCAAAATCTCCAGGAATCAATCTCCATTTATTACCTTTTTGATTTCTAATTGATTACTTCAAATTCCTTTGTAAAATCTCTTTGAATTTCATCAAAGCTTGGCCAATTAAGGGAGAAATCAGCAATTGGAGGTGATTTTTGTTTCTCTCCTCTAATTAAAGGTTCTTTAATGAAATTCCCAAGTTCTTAATCCTTTGATGTTGATTTATATTATGGAATTATGTTTTTAACATGGATTTAATGATTAAATTGAGTTTTCTTGGAAAATTGTTGGAAACTAAATTGGATCTGTTTTGGTAATGGATTTAATTGATTCATGTCTCAATTTGGATGTGTTTTAATGTTGAAATGATTGATTAATCAACGGAATCTCAAAACTATATGGATTGCTAGTTTCTAGGTTGTTTATAGTTGGTTTTTGGTGTGATCTGGTTGTTGTGGTGTTGCTGGAGATAAAAGGGCGTGATTAGGTTGTTTTTGGATGTTAATTGATGTTGTTAATGAGTTAGAACCATTAGTTGTTGGCTGGGCTTTGTTTGAGTAGGGTTTGGTGGTGTTCTTGAATGTTTTAGAAAGGTGATTGATGGATTCTTGGGAGGTGAGGTTGTGTTTGCTGTTTGTTGGAGGTCTGAAATGCAGAGATATGTTTTAATCCTCTGTTTTTGATTGGGTAAAGTAGGGGAGCTGAATCCTTTACATTTCGAAGAAGGCACGAAAGTTACAGAAGCTTGATTTGCGCATCGGCAAGCAAGGGTTGGATTGTTGGCGAGTGGAAAAGTGTTTTACTGCTGTTAAAAGGTTTGAAAAGGAGTTGTGGGAGTTTAGATAAAGTTTGATACACTTATCTAAGCTCGGAAGTAAGTATCGGTGGAGCTTTCTCTCGATTTTGGCTTTTGTAAATGAAATATCATGCACATGTTTTTGATGTTGATTACTCACTGTATTATGCATGTTTTAGAAATGATTTATGATGAAAATGATCATTGATGATTACTTTTGAGAATGGCATAAAATTTATGCAAGTATTTTTGAGAATATAAAATACACGGTTTAATGTATTTGTGTTGGATTGATTTGATGCATATGTAAAACAGTGAGGTAGTGTTGGTTTATTGAATATATTAGCAAGTGGTTGTGCTTAAAATGTTATCGGATATAGTTGGCCGGCCATAGGATTGAAAGTGCACTATAAAAAGTGGCCTCATGTGTGTCGAGGGGTGTTAAGTGTCCGTAATCTCCACCATGAGAACTACAGCGGTCGAGTGGGTAAATGTTCCGTTTTCTCCCGCTGGTGGATTTAGACATCCAAACTGTAGAGGTGGGTAAATGTTCCGTTACTCTGGTTTGAACCATTGAGGTGGGCAAGTGTGTTGTTACTTTGGTTGAGGTATGTATGTGAATTAGTTGTGTGAACCACTTGAGAAATCCGTGTATCCGATGTGTTTTATGAAACGTAAGGTTGCTGGTTTTGAGTCACTTGAAAATCAATATATGAAATAATGTATCATGAGAAATGGATTATGTTTGTATAATGTGATTTATACATGTGTACTCTTTAAGCTTGTTAAAAAGAGAGTTGTATTGTGAAGCTTAAATTGAGGTAGAGATTGAATCCATGATACATGTGCTGAAAATGATTTAAATGTGCATTCTTGAGATAACATGAGTAGAATGAGACGTTTTGCCATGGGAGAATTACACGTGATTTGAACTAAATGGTTTTAAATACATTTATGAGTGTTTCTACGAATCCCTCACTAAGCTTATAGCTTACGCCCTCTTTTGCTGATGAGGAAGATGCTGACTGTAGGTTGTGGGGAGATATAGTCACAACACGATAGTCGTGGTGGAGAGAGAGGGCATTAGTAACCAAGACCCAGATGGATCGTAGAAGCTTCTCATGGACCCAATCATTCCTTCGTCGCCAAAGGTACCAAAGCACAACAAGGAAAAGAGCAAAGGAGTCCAGAGAGAGCGAAGTAGCAGCTTCCTCAAGCCAGGCAAGAGTAGTAGCTATGCAGCTGGAGACTAGGGCTCTGGGCAAGCCTGCCAGAAGAAGGGCTTTAGCTGAAGTGGGCAATCACAGAGAGTATGGAGAATCATCTCTGAGTCATGCCAACATAATGGGTAAGAACCAAGGGAGAGGCCCGTAGCATGGAGTCGGCTTCCCGTAGGAAGGCCTTTGCATCCAATTCGCCAACCAAAGGTGTGAACTTTTGGGATAACTGGAAAATTCAAAATATTCTTCTAGACACGAAAAGGCCTAGTAGTTGAGGGGGTCGGTCGTTGTAAGAAGTGGTATCCAGATCGGATAGTATAAAGGCCCGAATCATGATCCCCCTAGAGAAGGGCATCTGGAAGAGTGGCAGAGATCGAAACATGCAGGATAGTATCCGCGTCATCTGCTGAGAAGCATTGCGAACAAGACGATCATTTCATCGAGGTTGTCCTAGGATCATAAAGTCACGATAGCGGATAGGTAGTTCGTCGTTATCAAGGTAGTTGTCGGAAAGTGAAATGGGTGAAGATCCTTCCTATCGGTCCTGATGTAGGCAGACCAGGCTGTCGGTACCAAGAGTCCAAAAGAAGCCATCACGCCACTAAGCCAAAGCTTTGTAAAGCCCATTCCAAGTGAAAGAAGCCTGTTTCAGAGGAGAGGGGGCATAGAGATAAAATGCCAAAGTTGCTTGCCAAGAAGAGCGACATTAAAGAGATGCATATCCCTGAATCCAGTACCTCCAGCAGACTTAGGAGTGCACACATTGGCCCAAGAGACGAGAGGCCAACCTCGCTTGTTGTTTTGTATAGACCACCAATAGCTCCACATAGCACAAGTCATATCATCGATCAAATTTTACAGAAGCAAGTAACAAGACATTACATATTGAGGCAAAACTTGGGCCACAGACTTAAGAAAAACCTCTCGACCACTATAAGAGAGCAAGTGTTGCGTCCAGCTGGTGACCCGACTGCCAACTCTATCACGCACAAACCCAAGAGCCTCGGACCTGTTGCGGCCAATAAGAATAGGAATTCCAAGATAGATTCCTGGATCATCAACCTCCCGAATCCCGAGGAGATCATGAATGGCTTTCTTGAAATCTGAAGGAGTACGCGGGCTGAAGAAGATGGTAGACTTGTCAAAATTAACACATTGACCAGAAGATAAAGCGTAGGATTGTAGAATATCCTTAAGGCATTGAGCTTCGCTGAGCTCGATACGGATGAAAACTAAGCTATCAGCCGCATATATTAAATGGTTAACAGAAGGCCCATAGCGGCTGGCCCAGAGCCTACAGAGATGGACCTCTCTCTGTGCAGCCAGAAGAGAGGCATAGAGACCTTGGGTGCAAAGAAGAAAAAGGAAAGGAGAGAGAGGGTCACCTTGCCTCAAGCCTCGTTGAGGAAGGAAAGGGGCTGAAAGCCTCCCATTCACCCGAGCCGAAAAGGTAAACATTTAGACACAACGTAAAATAAGATCAACCCAAGACGAGGCAAAGGCCAGCTTGAGCATAACAGCTCGGAGAAATGACCATTCCACCCTATCAAAAGCTTTCTCCATATCTAACTTAAGAGCAACACCTCGATTGACCGCAGAATGCGGAGCATTCAAAGAATGGACAATCTCATGGACCACGAGAATATTATCCGAGATCAAACGGTCTTTAATAAAAGAAACATGATTCTCACTAACGCAAAAAGAGAGGATGGGCTTCATACGATTGACGAATACTTTCGCCACGGTTTTATAAATCACCGTGCATAGGCTGATGGGCCTGAGTTGCTTCATAGTTGTCGGCGTCAGAATTTTGGGAATAAGAACAATGATCATACTATTCATCGATGCTATGTTCGTACACCACGAAAGAGATCTAAACATAGCTTTGAAAAGTCATCCCCGATCGTGTCCCAATGTTGATGGAAAAACCACTTGGGAGACCATTAATACCAGGGCCTTTTTGGGATTAATGTCCCGAACGGCAACAACAACTTCAGCCGCTATGAAATCCTAAGTAAGCTGATTGTTCATATCAGGTGTGACCACAGGGATGATGTTATTAAGAAGGCGTGGGTCGGCAAATGGCGAGGAGGAGGCAAAGAGGCCTTGGAAGTAGTCAACAAAAACTATCATAACATCCTCAGGATCTTATTGCCAAGAATCATCCGCAGAATAAATACTTGTGAGGTGATTTTTCCGGTGACGTCCCGAAGCTCGGGCATAGAAGTAGGAGGTATTACGATCCCCGTGAGCGAGCCATGTTACATGGGAGCTTTGGGCCCAATAAGCCTCCTTCTGATCCAACAGGTGACAGAGTTCGTATTTTGCAGTAATAAAAACTCTATATCAGCAGTGGAAAGATGGTGGTTAAGGCACGAATTTATCTGATTCTGAAGATTTGTAATCCTCTTCCAAGAGCTGTCCCAGTGACTATTTTTCCAAGATTTTAGGGCTTCACCCACCACAACAAGCTTGTCAACAATCGATCCCTTAGTGTGACGCCAGGTAGCTTGCACCGTTGTAATGCACCCATCTTCTTGTGCCCAATATTCCTCAAAACGAAAGAAATCATCACGAGAGCGGGGACGTGGATGGGCCTTGGCCCAAGTCATGTCCAAGATGAGGAAACTGTGATCCGAATGAGTAGTATATTCTGAGAAGCTTCTAAACTCGAAGAACATAGATCGCCAACGGATGTCCGTAACAAAACGATCTAGGTGTTCAAGGATAGGTGAAGTACGAGGCTCGGACTTAGTCCAGGTGAACCATCCTTGAGTCGACTTAAAATCATAAAGGTCATTGCGAGTAAGGCAATTTTGGAAGCTTTCCATGAGATTTTTGACTTTCTTCAGCCACCTTGTTTCTCTAAATCATGTAAAATTTCATTAAAATCTCCTCTAATAAGCCAAGGTAGTGAAGAAAAAGAACGCAAACGGTCAAGCAGGTCCAGTTCTTATATTTGTCACTTGGCTCAAAACAACCATGCGACCGTAGGCGTCTGAAGCCAAAAATGGGGCGGATAGCTTCCCCTCGGTTGTTGACAGTCACAATAGTAGCAGCTGCCATACAGAGGCTTTCCTCGACAGCATCTAGCACAACATCCGTCACAAAATCGTCACTAATCAAAAAATCATCAATGCAATTGGCCAAAGGGCCATTGGCTGCACTCAGGACAAGGTCAAACCACTCGGGAGCAGTAGAGTCGAGTTCCCCGTCCGTAGGAGCTGAGTGAACCATGGTTTGCCCGGTCATCGATGTATCTGCAGCATGCCTGGTTATGCCTGCGCCTGTACCAGATTGCTCAGTTACAGGATCGGCATCTGCATTGAGTCACTTGGTCACAACATCTGCCGCTTAATCACAAGGCCCGTATCAGCAATAAGTTGCTCAGTCATAGCACCAGCAGCGTGCTCGGTCACACGGCCTGTATCAGTATCAAGTTGCTAGGTCACAGCATCAGCAGCTCACTCAGTCTCAAGGCCTGCATAGGTACCTAATTGCTCTGCCCCATCAGCAGCCTGCTCGGTGATAGGGCCCGTACCTCGGTTGTGCTTGTCTAGACTAGCACAAGCCTGCTCATCCATCCCAACTGTCTCAAGATCAGACTCTGAACTGACTTCGACATGGCATTTTCGACACGCTCAAGCACCTGCGCCAAGCCTTCATCGGCTACAACATTGCTCGATCGCGCAGGGGCAACGATCAAGGGATTAGGCGCAGCCTTTCCTATAGAATCCATTGACGAACCTTTTTCATACGAGATAAGATGACCTCGGGGCCTTTGAGAGCCCTGTTTCTTTGGCTGAGCGACACAACCATGGAAAAAAAGGGGATTGAAGCGGGCACAGTTGAGACTTATTTACAGGCCTTCCGAGAGCAACACAATGGCGTAGAGGTTTTTGGGCATCCATCAACACCCGAACATGCAGGAATTCCACCAAATTGCCTTCTTCCATCTAGGAATCGGACATGACAACTTTCCCAATACAAGCCCCAAGGGAACGTGTGAGCTCGACATTCATCAGGTTAAAAGGAATATTGTGAATCAGACCCAAATTCTCATATGAGAGAAAGAATAGTCATGAATAGTCAGCTTCAGGTCCGTTGGTTCAAGGGCAAACCAGTGCTTGTTGAACTCCCAAGGACCACGTTTCAGAACACTATCTCTATTGGAAACCGCAGAGAATTTTATCAGAAAAAAAAATTGAATGGATTTCAGAGGTGGATTGTATCTTATCATCCCTCCAGATGGAATGAAAAACACGGACAAGACTAGCCCCATCCACGGGCTTTATCGAGATGACTTTGCCTAGTAGAGTGCATGCAAATTCCTCCGAAGGTAGCTCCATTGCAATGGGCAGTGTAAATACCACATCCTGCTCTTCAGCAATAAAGCTGAAGTCACCTAAGTGAGCGAGAATAGAGTCAACCATCAGGGAAGAAAAAGAAAGGATGCTAGTAATGAAGAGACAAGAAGAAGAGAAGATAAAACAAGGAAAAACCCAAGGTGAAGCAGAATATAAAGAAGAGAAGAGAGAGTTCCAGTTAAAAGGAAAGACAAAATGTAAAAGGATAAGAAATGTAAGAGAAATAAAAGACAGATAAATTAAAATAAAATGGAGATAAAATAGGATATGTAAAAACTCTGATGTGATAATAAAGATAAGATAAGTGAGAGACATATAAATTAAAAAAAATAGAAGATATGAGATAAAATCGAATTGAAAAAGAGATAAGGGAGAGATAAAAGGACAAATAGTAAGATAAATAAAATTAAAGATAAAGTTAAAATATAATAGAAAATAAGAAAATAGAATATATAGAATAAGTATAAGTTAAAACAAAAATAAAGGAATTCAAATTTAAATTTAAGAGGAGGTATGACAGATAAATACGAAATAAAGCAATTAGATAAAATAATAGGATAATCAGGAAAAACAAAATTGAATTTCTAGGTAGTGAACTTCGAATCAAACTCTATCGGGAGGATGACGTGGCCAGCTGGCCAATAAGCCATTCCAACTGTCCGAGGAGCGACTCAACCCTAGAACTGAGGAAACCGAGAAAGTGGGCACCTTATAAGTCTTAGAAACTGAGATATGTGCCTTAAAGCACCGAGTAGCATGGACCGAGAGGCCATCCGAGAGGCAGACGCTAGAGCATGAACACCAATACATGCTGAGCATAACCGAGCAAAGGCATTCCCCTTCGCACGAGCCTAGCAAATCGAGCACCAAACAAATAGCAGCACCTAGGAATAGACCGTGCCATATGAGAACCTGCTCCGAGAAGACTAAACCTAGGATGCATGCACCACTCTAGTAGTCTGAGAAGCGTGGACAGGGATCGATGCAAACCGAGTAGGGATATGGTCACAGGGCAGAGCAGCACAGGCTATGTAACCATAGCATCATACTTCTCGATCAAAGAACCGAGAAGAAATTCTAGAGGTCTGGGTGCCATGTATCTTCAACCAAATGAGTAAGCCAATATACACCGATCAGATAAGCACCGGACAGAGCTGAGCAGAGGCAATTCCTGCCGCAAAGGCCTGAAATTCAAATTGTTGCAGCCCCCAAGCAAAGCCACGCAAACAAAACATCGTATGGTGGACAAAGGAGACAAGGCTCCAAATAGAACATATGATCTGAGAATATCAGAGATATGAGTAAATAATGATCTAAAAGGATCTAAAACGCGCCAAGAATGGCGACCAACAATCACCCGGTAACAGTAGAGAGATTGGGGAAACGAGAGGGTACGCATTGGCGCAACATCCATCTAAGAAGCATCCATACCTGGAAGAAAACAAGCCCATTAGTAGAGGATAAAAATAACATAAAGAGGAACTACTAAAGCAAGAGAGAAACAGGTCTAAGATAGGGTAAAAAAAAGGCATGGTTCTACCATATGTGAGTGAAACACCTCGCAACGATCGAGCAGGCTCAGGGATGACCAGGATGCTGGCCCATGCTCGTGGAAGAATGCGTGAGTGCACCCTACTCGACCGGTTGGCGCATTAGCTGCGTACGATCAGGAAGCACCACGTAGTAGTGATCGGCTAGGTTTCCATGCGTGATCAAAATAATCGGCTGCAATTGAGAGGATTTCCATGCCTGGGTACCCTGGTTCAACAGAGAGCCCTTCACAGTTGGTCGAAAGTTGCTACCATGATGAGTGCATCCAATCCAAAAAGCCATATAAAGGCCAGGAATTGAACAACAAACAAAAAACACAAGAGAAAATAGAGTTGGGAAAAAGGTAAAAACATTAAAACTTCCCTGAAGTAACCAAATGAAAAAACCCTCCATAGATAAGATAGGGATCACCCAGTGATCCAATCGTAATAGTTCAAGAGATTAAGCGTTGGGGCTAGCGACAAGAAAATCCACATGCCAGCAGCAATGAGATTGGAGGGAGAAGGAGGGGAAGAAGAGAAGGTGGCAAAGAGGATGTTTAGGTAGGGAAATTTCAGAGAGAAAAAATAGGATTTGACATGCACACCTTAAACCCCGACATGAATGCTTAAACCCCAGCAAAATGGACGAAAAACAAGATTAAATCAAATTTTATGAGTTAAAATATTTCATTATGGGCTTTTGAACATGATTATATAGTTTAACCTCATTTTCATAAATTTTTACTCGATTAAAATTCCAATGGGTCCACTATAAAGCCCAATTAGACATGCACGCCTTAAACCCCAACAAAACGGACAAAAAATAAGATTAAATCAAATTTTACGAGTTAAAATATTTTATTATGGCCTTTTGAATATGATTATATAGCTTAACCTCAATTTTAGAACTTTTTACTCGTTAAAATTCCAACGAGTCCACTCTAAAGCCCATTTTAGACATGCACGCCTTAAACCTAACAAAACAACCACAAAATAAGATAAAATCAAATTTTATGACTTAAAATATTTGATTATGGGTTTTTCAATAAGATTATATAGCTTAACCAAACAAAACGGCCAAAAAATAATTTAGACATGCACGCCTTAAAACCAAACAAAACGGCAAAAAAATGCCTCAATTTTAAAACTTTTTACACGGTTAAAATTCCAACGGGTCCACTGTAAAGCTAATTTAGACATGCACGCCTTCAAACCAAACAAAACGGCCAAAAAATAATATTAAATCACATTCTATGGCTTAAAATATTTAGTTTTGTGCTTTTGAAGATGATTATATAGCTTAACCTCATTTTTAGAAATTTTTACTCAATTAAAATTCCAGTGGGTCCACTATAAAGCCCATTTAGACATACACGCCTTAAACCCAACAAAACGGCCACAAAATAAGATTAAATCAAATTTTATGAGTTAAAATATTTGTTTATGGTTTTTTTAATATGACTATGTAGCTTAACTTCAATTTTAGAACATTTTACTCATTTAAAATTCCAACAGGTCCACTATAAAGCCCATTTAGACATGCACACCTTAAGCCTTAACAAAACGGCCAAAAATAAGATTAAATAACATTTTATGACTTAAAATATTTTGTTAAGGGATTTTGAACTTGATTATATAGATTAACATTATTTTTAGAACTTTTTAATCGGTTAAAATTCTAAAGGGTCCACTATACCCACTTAGACGTGCACGTCTTAAACCCCAACAAAACGATCGAAAAGTTAGATTAAATCAGATTTTTTGACTTAAAATATTTAGTTATAGACTTTTGAACATGATAATATAGCTTAACCTCATTTTTGAAACTTTTAACTTGGTTAAAATTCCAACAGGTCCACTATAAAGCCCATTTAGACATGCACGCCTTAAACCCCAACGAAACGGTCAAAATAAGATTAAATCAAATTTTAAGAGTTAAAATATTTGATTATGGGCTTTTGAATATGATTATATAGCTTAACCTCAATTTTAGAATTTTTTACTCGGTTAAAATTCCAATAGGTCCACTATAAAGGCCATTTAGACATGCACACCTTAAAACCCAACAAAACGGTCGAAAAAAAGATTAAATCACATTTTATGGATTAAAATATTTATTTATAGTATTTTGAACATGATTATATAGCTTAACCTCATTTGCAAAAATTTTTACTAGATTAAAATTCTAGCGGGTCCATTGTAAAGCCCATTTAGACATGCACGCCTTAAACTCCAACAAAACGGCCACAAAATAAGATTAAATCAAATTTTAGGAGTTAAAATATTTGATTATGAAATTTTAAATATGATTATATAGCTTAACCTCAATTTCAAAACTTTTTACTCGGTTAAAATTCTAACGGGTCCACTATAAAGCTCATTTTGACATGAACGCCTTAAACCCAACAAAACTGCCACAAAATAAGATTAAATGAAATTTTATGAGTTAAAATATTTAATTATAGGCTTTTGAATATGATTATATAGCTTAACTTCCATTTTAGAACTTTTTAATCGGTTAAAATTCCAATGGGTCCACTATACAACCCATTTAGACATGCACGCCTTAAACCCCAACAAAACGGCCAAAAAATAAGATCAAATCATATTTTATGACTTAAAATTTTTATTTATGGGATTTTGAACATGATTATATAGCTTAACCATATTTTTAGAAATTTTTACTCTGATAAAATTCCAGCGGGTCCACTGTAAAACCCATTTAGACATGTACGCCTTAAACTCCAACAAAACGGCCAAAAAATAAGGATAAATCACATTTTATGACTTAAAATATTTAGATATGGGCTTTTGAATATGAATGTGTAGCTTAACCTCGTATTCAAAATTTTTACTTTGTTAAAATTCCAGCAAGTCCACTATAAAGCCCATTTGGACAGCACACCTTAAACCCAACAAAATTGCCACAAAATAAGATTAAATAAAATTTTATGAGTTAAAATATTTTATTATGGGCCTTTGAATATGATTATATAGCTTAAATTCAATTTTAAAACTTCCTTCTCGGTTAAAATTCCAATGGGTCCACTGTAAAGCCCATTTAGACATGTACGCCTTAAACCCCAACTAAATGGCTGCAAAATAAAGATTAAATCAAATTTAATGACTTAAATTTTTTATTATGGGATTTCAAATAAGATTATATAGCTTAACCTCATTTTCAAAACTTTTTACTCTGTCAAAATTCCAACGGGCCTACTGTAAATCCCATATAGACATGCACGCCTTAAACACCAACAAAATAGCCAAAAAATAACATAAAATCAAATTTTATGACTTAAAATATTTAGTTATCGAATTTTTAAAAATATGATATACATTAACCTCAATTTCAAAACTTTTTACTAAGTTAAAATTCCAACGGGTCCACTGTAAAGCCCATTTAAACATTCACACCTTAAACCCCAACAAAACATCTTCAAAATAATATTAAACCAAATTTCATGAGTTCAAATATTTAATGATGGGCTTTTGAAAATAATTATATAGCTTAAACTCAATTTCAAAAATTTTTATTTGGTTAAAATTCTAACGGGTCCACTATAAGCCCATTCAGACATGCACGCCTTAAACCCAACAAAACGGCCACAAAATAAGAATAAATCAAATTTCATGAATTAAAATATTTGATTATGGGCTATTGAATATGATTATATAGCTTAACCTCAATTTCAAAACTTTTTTCTCGATTAAAATTCCAACAGGTCCACTATAAGCTCATTTAGACATGCATGCCTTAAACCCTACAAAACGGTCACAAAATAAGATTAAATAAATCTTATGAGGTAAAATATTTGATCATGGGATTTTGAATATGATTATATAGCTTAAAATCAATTTTAAAACTTTTTACTCGGTTAAAATTCTAACGGGTCCACTATAAAGCCCATTTAGACATGCACGCCTTAAACCCCAACGAAACGGTCAAAAATAAGATTAAATCAAATTGTAAGAGATAAAATATTTGATTATGGGCTTTTGAATATGATTATATAGCTTAACCTCAATTTCAGAACTTTTTACTCGATTAAAATTCCAACGGGTCACTATAAAGCTCATTTAGACATGCACGCCTAAAACCCAACAAAACGGCCACAAAATACGATTAAATCAAATCTTATGAGGTAAAATATTCTGTCATAGGCTTTTTAATATGATTATATAGCTTAACCTCAATTTTAAAACTTTTTACTCGGTAAAAATTCCAACGGGTCCATTGTAAAGCCCATTTAGACATGCACGACTTAAACTCCAACAAAACGGCCAAAAAATAAAATTAAATCAAATTTTATGACTTAAAATATTTATTTATGGGATTTTGAACATGATTATATAGCTTAACCTCATTTTCATAAATTTTTACTCGGTTAAAATTCTAATGGGTCCACTGTAAGCCCATTTAGATATGCACGCCTTAAACCCAAAAAAACGACCACAAAATAAGATTACATCAAATATTATGAGGTAAAATATATGATCATGGGCTTTTAAGTATGATTATATAGCTTAAACTCAATTTTAAAACTTTTTACTCAGTTAAAATTCAAACAGGTCCACTGTAAAGTCCATTTAGACATGAATGCCTTAAACCCAACAAAACGACCACAAAATAAGATTAAATCAAATTTTATGAGTTAAATTTTTTGATTATGGGCTTTGGAATATGATTATATAGCTTAACTTCATTTCTATAAATTTTACTCAGTTAAAATTCCAACGGGTCCACTATAAGCCCATTTAGACATGCACGCCTTAAACCCAACAAAACGACCAAAAAATAAGATTAAATCAAATTTGATAAGTTAAAATATTTGATTATGGGCTTTAGAATATGATTATATAGCTTAACCTCAATTTTAGAACTTTTTACTCGGTTAAAATTCCAACGGGTCCACTATAAAGCTCATTTAGACTTGCACGCCTTAAACCACAACAAAATGGCTGCAAAATAAAGATTAAATCAAATTTAATGACTTAAAATTTTTTATTATGGGATTTTAAATATGATTATAAAGCTTAACCTCATTTTCAGAACTTTTTACTCAGTCAAAATTCCAAAGGGTCCACTGTAAATCCCATATAGACATGCACACCTTTAACACCAACAAAATAGCCAAAAAATAAGATGAAATCAAATTTTATAACTTAAAATATTTTGTTAAGAACTTTTGAAAAAGATTATATACCTTAACCTCAATTTCAAAACCTTTTACTTTGTTAAAATTCCAACGGGTCCACTGTAAAGCCCATTTAGACATACACACCTTAAACCCCAACAAAACAACCTCAAAATAAGATTAAACCAAATTTCATGAGTTCAAATACTAGACGATGGGAATCTGAACATGATTATATAGCTTCACCACATTTTTAAAAAATTTTACTCGGTTGAAATTCTAACGGGTCCACTATAAGCCCATTTAGACATGCAAGCCTTAAACCCAACAAAACAGCCATAAAATAAGATTAAATCAAATTTCATGAGTTAAATATTTGATTATGGGCTTTTGAATATGATTATATAGTTAACCTCATTTTCAGAACATTTTACTCGGTTAAAATTCTAACGGATCCACTATAAGCCCATTTAGATATACACGCCTTAAACCCAACAAAACAACCACAAAATTAGATTAAATAAAATTTTATAAGTTAAAATATTTTATTATGGGATTTTTAATATTATTATATATATTAACCTCAATTTTAAAAGTTTTTACTCGGTTAAAATTCTAAAGGGTCCACTATAAAGCCCATTTAGGCATGCACGACTAAAACTCCAAAAAAACTGCCAAAAATAAGATTAAATCAAATTTAATGACTTAAAATATTTATTTATGGGCTTTTGAACATGATTATATAGCTTAAACTCATTTTTAGAAATTTTTACTCGGTTAAAATTCTAACGGGTCCACTATAAGCCCATTTAGACATGAACGCCTAAAACCCAACAAAACGACCACAAAATAAGATTAAATCAAATTTCATGAGTTAAAATATTTGATTATGGGATTTTGAATATGATTATATAGCTTAACCTCGATTTTAGAACTTTTTACGTGTTTAAAATTCTAACGGGTCCACTATAAAGCCCATTTAGATATGCATGCCTTAAACCCCAACAAAACGGCCACAAAATAAGATTAAATCAAATTTTATGAGTTAAATATTTGATTATGGGCTTTTGAATTTGATTATATAGCGTAATCTCAATTTCAGAACATTTTACTCGGTTAAAATTCCAACGGGTACTCGATTAAAATTCCAACGGGAACTCGGTTAAAATTCCAATGGGTGTGTGTGATTTTCTATCCTCTCTTCTCTCCAAACGCTCTCAACCCTTCCTCCTTTCTTTTCCTCTCTGCTTCATTGCTTTGCCTTCCACCACAGCAAAACTGCTGCCTCTACGTCACACATTCTACATCTCCGCTTCCTTGCTCCGCCTTCCACCACCGCATCACCGCTGCCTCTCCGCTGCGCTCTCCATATCTCCTATTTTCTGCCTTGGTTTGTTTTGCTTGGGGATGTTGACTACGGATCAACGTTTGAACAGTATTGGGTTGCTATCTTCCAGGTTTTGCTGCTATCGTTCCTCCACTGTCTAAGGTTGACCCAACATTTTGGGAGTGAATCTTATGTTTTGAGAGGTGATTCTTTTACATCACACACTCGTTCTTATCTAATGTATGGTATTCAATGGTTGGCAATCTTAGATTGCTCCACAATCTATTCAGGTGATTGCATAGTAATCTATGATCATTATCATATGTATTTGATTCTTATGTTCTTCATGTTTGTGCAATTACGCACTCTTACCAATTGTCTTATACATAATTTTGCCTTTTACAATGTCAATTACCCTACTTCATATTTTAATGGTTCAACGCTTCTAGATTATAGGTGGATACTTTGTTTAGCTTGTTCTAATTATCACCTTGAAGGCTATATCATACATCCAGAATATCTCAATATGTATTTGTTTCACTTATACATCCACCTTTTTACCTTACTACTTCGACTATATCATCAACATTTTTTAGAATTCACTTTCTTCATGGCAAAAATGATCCCTTTGATAAGTTTGGATATAGACTATAACATTATTGATTCATTTTGTTTATACAATATTACTTTCTTTGCCTCTCTGGGGAAAGAGTTTATTGCCTTCCTTAGACTTTTGTCCTGGTCTTCTAGGCCATGGTTGCTTTTCTCGAATAATATTTGCCTCCATAAATGTACCATCTCAAAACTCTACTTGGATGCTCTCGTATTCACCACATTCAGGTTTATTATACATATCTACATTACGAATAACTATGGGAGATTTAATTTGGCTTTCTTGGATACTAAATTTAATTGAAATGATGACTTTCTTTCTCAATTTTTCAATAATACTTACCGTCTTATTTCTCGTTTAATCAAAATTCTCCTTCTCCAAATTGGCTATGGGAGATTTAATGGCAATTTCTCTTCCAAATATGAAAACAAATTCTAATTACATATTACCATTACAAATAATCTTACACCAAACTTGAAACTAAACTCAAATGTTATTAACACTAGATTCCTATCCACCATTATTACCTTACTTACAACTATTTTGACTATAAATCATAATCACATCGCTTCAAAGAAAGTATCGCAAATAGTCAACTACACAAATTACAATAATGGGTTCACTATCCCTCTAATAATCGCATGTCTGATTTTATGGTTTATATTTGAATTAACATTTTTTCTTGAATAAATTTAATAGTTTTCTTTACATATACATATTTAAAAACCCATTTCAAATGAAATTATCAGTGAAAGGAATTTCGCCAAAATTGAAATTAGGAATTATTGCCATGAATGCATTTGTATCCAAATCAATTTCTATGGAAGTAACTTATTTTTTTACTCATATTTAATTCTTCCATAATTCTCTCCATGGGATTAAATTTCTATTTAATCTTATATTTAACTCCATATTACAATTCATTCCATAACTATTAAACAACTATTATTCTTCACGTACATCTCTCAAACTTTGACATTATTATCAAAATTATTTTTCCTTCCTTAAATATTGGATTTATTCCCATCATTTTCTTTCCTCCTAATTCTTTCCAATATTATTCCATGTGGATTAAATATCATTTAAAATTCAATTCTTTCCCCAAACCTATTACCGTTTCCATCAATTCCTTTGCAATATTCTACCTTTGGGGTTTTTACTTTCCTAATGACACTATTTCCAACTATTATCACTTAATTCTACTTATTACATTTCCTTTTGTAACTCAATTAACAACCCATTCACCTCTATTCCATTGGCCTATTCGATTAAAATTGATATCATGCGGTTCTAAAATTAAGCTCAATGGTGTAATTAAAGCTTCCTTAACTGAAACAATTATCAAATTACAACATTAAAAAAATATTCCCCTTGGAATTAAATTTAATTCAATTTCAAATTCCAGCGTTATCATCTACAAATTCCTACATTCAAGTATTGCCTTAATTATACTTGTATACTATATAAAATTCCCTCTTGGATATAAAGTAAATCTACAATCAAATTTTAATTTTCGGTTACTAATATTTTTAAGGAGACCATTATACAAATTTAAATACGATGAAACTATTACTCTCTCATTCATTATTGATAATAGACTATTCCATCGTTTATGCAAATTTAAACCTTCATTACATATTCTAATAAGAAATAAACTCATATTAAATTCCCAATTAATCATTCACTCTTTCCTCATTAAAATTACCTTAAGTGGCTCCATTGAAAATAAATCTAAATCATCCATATATTTACTCTTCTATCCACTTATTACCTTAATTATAATTGTATACTCTATAAATTTCCCTCTCGGATATAAATTAATTTCACAATTTACATTACTTTCAGCATATAATTTTCAGTTACTACTTTTTATAAGCAGTTCCTTATATAAATTTACCATATTCAATGATGGAATTATTACTCAATTATTTCTTATTAATAATCATTATTCCTCCATTTTAAGCAATTTTCAACTATCAATTCATATTCACATAAGAAATAAACTCAAGTTAACTTTCCACATAACCTCAAACGTTCTCATCGCCCTCGGAAAATTAATTATGATTTTCTATACTAAAATCATATTGTATTTATCTTCTTCTAGATTCAATTCAATTGTGGGTGCATACCTTAGATTGTAATTATTTTTATTTCCATCTGATTTACTTCTAATTTCCTCAGTATTTACTACCTTGTTCATTATATTTGATTCTAACTTTGGCTTGACAATTTACCTTATTAGCGGTTCTCCAAATTTGAAAATAAACGTTACTACCATAACTGAGTCCGTTTCCAATTTACATTATGAGAGATTTACTCCTTTATTAATCATTTTTAATTTTTCATTAACTGATTACATGTCAACTAATTTATATTTACTCTTACACTTACATTCGAATTGCAAATCATTCATATTCAATATCCTTTTACTCAACATTATTTTTTCTTCTATTACCCCTTTTCCCATCATCATTAACGTATCCTTAATTGTCGCCTTTGGAGCTACATCATCCTTAATTATTACTATAGTTCTAGATTATTACCTTAGATTGGAATCATTTGTATTGCTACCCATTTTTACAATAATATACTCAATTACCTCTTTTAATTTTGTCCACCACATAAAATATTCTAGTTTTATCTTCTCTCTTCTTAATTTCGGATTAAGGGTGAGCAAAACTCGACTCGACTCGAAAAAATTGAATAACTCGACTCGACTGAGGCGAAAGTACTCGACTCTTCTTAACTCAACTCAAAATTTCATAAACTCGTCTCAACTCGAAAAAATTTCAAATAAAGTTTGATTTGTAAAATAGAAACTCGAATAACTCAAAAATTTTAGTAATTAATGGATTTATTTTTAAGTTCGAGACGAGTCCCTCATTTTTTATTATATATATATACCGATATATAAAAATATAAAGAAATATTACAACATATGAAAAAATATGATGAAATATATATATATATATATATATATATATGCATATCTTATATGATTAGAGAAAGTGATTTAAATTATAATCAAACCGTACTATAACATGATAAGTAATTACAATTAAATTTTTATAGGAACTCAAAAACTGGACTCGACTCAACTCGAATTTCTTAAACTCAACTCGAAACGACAAAATTTCAAATAAAGTTTGAGTTGTAAAATATGATGTGTCAAATCGAATAACTCAAATTTTTTTGACTCGACTCGATCGAACGCTCACCCCTATTTCGGATACAACTCAATTAAAGGAGGATTTTATCTTTTTTTCTTTATTAAATTCATCTTAATTGCCTCCTTCAGAGATAAATCTAATTTCCTTCTAAATTTATGGTCCATCTTTACATTTTCTTTACAAGATTATTTTATACCTATCTCTACTTTAATTGCACATTTATTTTCAAATGTCTATCTCTCAAGAATCTCGCCTATTTCTACCTTCATTAAAATTCCCTTTAGAAATCAAATGAAATTATAATCAACTTTAATGTTGTCTTGCCATATTCGGGTGAACTTTAATTACAACACAGATGGGATGAGCAACGAAAAAAACTCTTTAGCGGAGGTTGATGTTTAACCCCACCGAGGAAAATGAAAATATTATGTTGGAACTGTCGGGGTCTGGGTAAGATCCCGATAGTTCAGGCTTTAGACGAGTTGTCGCTAGATTTAATCCTGATTTACTTTTTCTATGTGAAGCTCGTCTAAACCAATTTCGTGGTGATAGATTACGAATTTCCCTTAATATGAATGGTTATTGCCCTGTTGAAAACAGTTAAACTTGTTATGGAATAATAATTCTATGGAATAATAATATCAACGTTGATTTGCTTTCGTACTTAGACCATCATATCGATACTGTTATTCATGCAAATACAACTCATTTCCACTTTTCTGGAATTTATGGTTACACTGAAATAAATCAAAAAAACTAAAACTTGGGAGCTAATTGACACTTTAAGCTCTTCCTCGCCTCTCCCTTGGCTAATTGGAGGAGATTTGAATGAGATTATGTCTGATAACGAAAAACAAGGTGGATGTCGCCGTGCCCGCTCACAAATTGACAATTTCAGGGACTGCTTATCCCGCAATAATCTTTTTGATTGTAAATCGGTCAAAGGCCAGTTTATTTGAACTAAATCCGAACCTCAAACTATAACAGTTTTTGAACTGCTTGATCGTTTTGTTGCTAATACTGCTTGGCTAAATAAGCATCCTAACTATCGTGCAACTTCTGATTTCCATACGGACTCTGACCATTGTTTCATCCTTATGGAGACTGGTCACGCTATTACTAATTGTTTTGTGCCTAATGACGATCATTTTCATTTTGAAAGCTATTGGGCGAATAACTCTAATTGTGTATCCATTATTCAAACAACTCGGTCATCTACTCATGGTTCGGCTGTGGAAAAAATACAAGTTGTCGGCTCTTGCCTAAAGGACTGGCAGTCATACCAACGAATCTCCTCCACAGGTCACATTGATGAACTAAATAAACAGATAAATTCTTGTCTCCGTCGATATCTTTCCACTGCCGATGAAGAGACATTCCTAGGGGCAAATTCGAGCTTCGTCGCCTTCTTGATTCACAAGAAGCGTATTGGGCTCAACGCTCGCGCATCTCCTGGCTTGCCCAATGAGATAAGAACACCTCTTTCTTTCATGCTCGTGCGTATGGTTGGTGTAAGAAAAATAAAATTAAGGGCTTGTTCAACCACTCTAATATTTGGCAGAAAAATAAGGAAGACATTATGGGAATCATTGTTGACTATTTCCAGGGTCTTTTCACATCTTTCGATCCAAATATTACTCCCCTAATTCTTAACAACATTGCCCTTACCATTACTCCTGAGATGAATGAGGCTTTAACTAGGCTTTTCACTAGGAAAGAAATCCTTCACGTCTTTTAGGACATTAACCCAAGGAAAGCTCCTTCTATTGATGGCTTACCCAGTGGGTTCTACCGACAGCACTGGTACATAGTAGGGCAGGATCTCAATAATTTGTGCCTGGACCTTCTCTCTAGGAATATGGACATGGCTGTTGTAAACTGCACTGCCTTAGTCCTGATTCCCAAGGTGACTGAACCGACTACAATGAGACAATTGCGACCCATCAATTTGTGCACCGTAATTTACAAGATTGTTGCTAAAGTACTGGTAAATCGCATTAAATGCATTATTCCATTCTGTATCATTGACAACCAACCCACTTTTGTATAGGGTAGGAACATCACAGATAATATCCTAATTGCCCATGAACTGGTGCATTCCCTCAATTCGGAAGAGTCAGGTCATTTTCAAGGCGCGACTTTTAAGTTAGACATGGAAAAGGCATTTGACCGTGTGGAATGGTCCTCAGCGGGATACTATTTGTACGTCTAAATCAGCGGGAGGTATCTACTTTCGGGATATGCATCTTTTTAACATTTCCCTCCTTGGCAAACCAATTTGGCACCTTATCACTCAGCAAATTCTCCGTTTGCTCAGATTTACAGGGCAAAGTACTATCCCTCTCGATATATATTAGAGTTTGAGACTAATCAGAGAGCGTCTTTTACCTAGAAAGGTATTCACCAGCCATGATACAACTCCAAGCCGGTTTCTTTAAGAGGCCGGGGATAGATAGTAAAATTTGTGTTCACTCTAATAATTGGGGAGGTGCATCTGCAATACATATTTACAATGATTATGAGGATAACGATGAACTCCTATTCGTTCTCACGAATTTATGAATCCTAGGCAGCCCAGACGGGATGAAATAAAAGTTCATCATTATTTTGATTCGGATGATGTCAACACAGTTCTTAGCATTCTAATAATTAATGATCGAAAAGATACAATTCTATGGAGCAATCATGACTCTGGTATTTACATGGTTCGATCTAGATACTCATACCTACAACGACCGCCAGCCCCAATTGACAGACCTTCCCGCATCTGGAAAATTATGTTCAAGCTACCGGTTCTTCCAAAAATCCGTTCCTTTGGATGGCGTATAGGCCATGATGCTCTTCCAACCGGCCATAGGCTTTAGGCGGCAAATCTCACCCTAGGACTTTGCCCCCTTTGTCGCATGAACCAAGGAACAACAATTCATGCTTTACGTGAATGCCCATGTGCCAATGAGGCCCTCTGTCTGCCTGGTTTGCCAAGCTCTATCATCTCTAGTAATACAGATTCAACCTTATCTTGGCTTGAGGAAGGGGCTGCATGTTTATCTATTCAATCATTTGCGTTGTTCTTAACAGTGATTTAGAACTTATGGAACACACGTAATGATTGGGTCCATAATTATCATCTCTGCCCCCCTTGGCTCACGGTTCTCAACTCCCACAGCATTCTACGAGAATACGCTACAACTACATCAACCAGCTCCACCTCCCAGCCAACGGATGAACCTACCCTTTCGCACTCGCGATGGCACCCCCAGGTCGGGTCTATGAAGATTAACACGGATAAGGCCTTTGATCCTCTCACCAAGGCTACTGTCGTGGGTGTTGTGGCGTGCGACTCTAGCGATACGGTCATTGGAGGGCTTGCTCGCCCTTTGGGCAGCGGCGTGGATGCTACCTCGGCCGAAGCACAAGCGGTTCTTATTGGCATAATTTTTTCTCGTAATCGTGGTTGGTCCAATTTGGTAATTGAGACTGATTTGGCTATAGTGGCTAATAAGTTAATCGGCAATGTACTGATTTGTCTATATTGAGATCGTTTATTGAACATGCTCGTCTTCTGCTTGCCGATGCAGATAATTTTAGAATTCATTTTGTTCCTAGGGTGGTAAACAATGTTGCCCACACTGTTGCCTCTAGGGCTCTGAGGTCTATGTCGTCCATATTTTTTGGTTTGGATTATCCCGATTATCTTCATTCATTTGTAACTAATGAGATTATTTCTCATCCAAGTTAATATATTTGGGTACTCTTTACCCCATAGGTGCCTACTCGAGTCCACTTGGCCATGTGTGACTTTAGAGGGGTTTTTAATGAGGCCCACCTTTCTTCAAAAAAAATCCAACGGGTCCATTGTAAAGCCCATTTAGACATGCACGTCTTAAGCCGTAACAAAATGGCCGCAAAATAAGATTAAATCAAAATTTTAAATTAAAATATTTATTTATGTGCTTTTGAACATGATTATACAGCTTAACATTAATTTTAGAGCTTTTTACTCAATTAAAATTCCAACGTGTCCACTAGGAAGCCCATTTAAACAAGTATGCCTTAAAACCCAACAAAACGGTCGAAAAATATGATTAAATCACATTTTATGAGTTAAAATATTTAGTTATGGGCTTTTGAACATGATTATATAGCTTAATCTCATTTTCAGAACTTTTTACTCTGTTAAAATTCCAACGGGTCTACTACAAAGCCCATTTAGACTACACGTCATAAACCCCAACAAAACGACCGAAAAATCATATTAAACCACATTTTATGACTTAAAATATTTAGTTATGTTATTTTGAACATGATTATATATCTTAACCTCATTTTTAGAAATTTTTACTCGTTAAAATTCCAACGGATCCACTATAAGCCCATTTAGACATGCACGCCTTAAACCCAACAAAACGACCACAAACTAAGATTAAATCAAATTTTATGAGTTAAAATATTTGATTATGGGTTTTTGAATATGATTATATATAGATTAACCTCAATTTTAGAGCTTTTTACTTGGTTAAAATTCTAACGGGTCCACTGTAAAGCCCATTTAGACATGCACCCCTTAAACCCCAATAAAATGGCCGAAAAAAAGATTAAATCAAATTTTATGACTTAAAATATTTATTTATGGGCTTTCAAACATGATTATATAGCTTAACCTCATTTTTAAAAAATTTTAATCGGTTAAAATTTGAACGGGTCCACTATAAGCCCATTTAGACATGCACACCTTAAACTCAATAAAATAGCCACAAAATAATATTAAATCAAATTTTATGAGTTAAAATATTTGATTATGGGCTTTTGAAAATGATTATATAGCTTAAACTTAATTTTAAAACTTTTTACTCGGTTAAAATTCGAACGGGTCCACTTTAAAGCCCATTTAGACATGCACGCCTTAAACCCCAACAAAACGGCCAAAAAATAAGATTAAATCAAATTTTATGACTTAAAATAATTATTTATGGGCTTTTGAACATGATTATATAGCTTAACCTCTTTTTTAGAAATTTTTACTCGGTTAAAATTCTAACGGGTCCACTATAAGCCCATTTAGACATGCACGCCTTAAACCCAACAAAACGACCACAAAATAAGATTAAATCAAATTTCATGAGTTAAAATTTTTGATTATGGGCTTTTGAATATGATTATATAGCTTAACCTAAATTTTAGAACATTTTACTTGGTTAAAATTCCAACGGGTCCACTGTAAAGCCCATTTAGACATGCACGCCTTAAGCACCAACAAAATGGCTGCAACATATGATTAAATCAAAATTTTCAATTAAAATTTTCAGTTATGGGCTTTTGAACATGATTATACAGCTTAACCTCAATTTTAGAACTTTTTACTCGGTTAAAATTCCAATGTGTCCACTATAAAGCCCATTTAGACATGCACGTCTTAAACCCTAACAAAACGGTCAAAAAATATGATTAATTCATATTTTATGACTTAAAATATTTAGTTATTGGCTTTTTGTTAGACTTATTTTGATTTTGATATAACTAAAAGGACTAACTTGCAAAAATTGTAAACTTAATATATTTGAATCAAATTTGTCAAAAATACAATTTTAACTTGAACAAACATTTTCTAAATTATTTGACTTAATACCTATATTGTATAATCCTTAAAAAGTCAATAAAAAGTCAAAATCAAGAGTTTTCAAGCATAGGTTTCAAAACCCCTAGGTGATTTCGAAACCACTATGGTAGTAAGGCCTAAAATTGATATGTTGGTTATAGGTTTTGAAACCTCCTTACTAGTTTCGAAACCAAGGCCTGTAACGGCTAGTTTTGCTTTTTGAAATACCCCCTAGTTTTGAAACCTTGTAAAGTTTTCGAAACCTTTGTGCAAGTGAGCATTTAATGCTCAGTTTTAATGGCTTTCAACGACTCCAAAGTCCGCCCAACGTCTCCTAACAGTTAGAAAAGATCAAGAGCATATAAAAGGTGTCTCCAAACAGTAATGAAGCAACAAGAAAGCCTATCCAAATATTCAAGGAATCAAAAATCCAATTTGTTCTTATTTTTCCATCTTTCTTGTAAACACTAGTGTTGTTCTTCATTGTAATTTTTTATCTAGTGTTTCTTGTGTGTGTGAGAGAGCTTAAACTTTGCAAACACCTTCCTTGTGAGGATTTTCTAGTTTGCTTATTTGTACTTGTTTTTTTGGAAAGGATTCAATAGACTTTGGGGTATAAGTCTATTGAATTGTGTAAGGTTACTCTTTATCCTAAAGTAAAGACAAATTAGTGGATTTGTGGAAAATCCTTAGTGTGGTCACTAAGGCAGTGGATGTAGACTCCATTGAGGGATTTGAACCACTATAAACCCCCTTGCAATTTCTTATCTTTGCAATTAGTTTCCACCATTCTTTAAAATTCCAATTCACCCTTATCTTGGCTTTATTCGATCGATTGCTACACTCATCAATTGGTATCAGATAGAGGCTCATTAGAAGGTCTTACAACCTCTTGAGAAGATCCAAGAAGTGTGCAATCATCTACAAGGTCATCCATGGCTTCCTCTTCCACCATAGAAGTTGATTGGTTCATGAGATTCGAAGAAGACGGCGATTATAGAAGCAAATAACCTCAAGACTCTCAAACTAGATGAGCTCATTGGTTCATTGCTTACACATGAGATGATGTCAAAAGGGAAAGAAGAAAAGAAGAAGGAAATAGAAAAGAAGAAATTTGGAGTTGCTCTCAAATCAACAAAAGAAGAGAGCTATTCTAGATGAGAAGATGAAGATAAGGAGATGGCTATGTTTGCCAAAAGATTCATAAGGTCCAACAAAGGAAGAATATTCCAAAGAGAGAGGGCTTCAAGAATTAATTCAAGGAGAAAGATCCCATCATTTGCTATGAGTGTAAAAAGACGGGACATGTCAAGTTTGATTGTCCCCATTGAAGAAAAAGAGCTTTGGGAAAAAGAAGCACAAGGCTCATGTAGCGACTTGGAGTGACGAGGAATCATCCGATGAGGACGAGAATAAAGTATCCAACTTGTGTCTCATGGCAATAGAGGATGACTCTATGGTAATCTCTAATTCATCTATTTCAATTGATTATACTTTTGATGAATTGCAAGAGGCATATGATAACTTAGCTTTGGAATTTGAAGAGTCAATTTTGAAAAATGAAAATGACTCTCTTTCCAAATCTAATAAGGAGCTTGAAAGTAAAGTTGAGAAAATGCAAGTTAAAATAAAAGAATTTGAAAAGAAAAATCAAGACTTGCACAATTTACTTTCAAGGGTCCATGATGATCATCAAAAAGAACTTGATGATATTAAAGCTTCTTTTGAAAAAGTTGGGACAAAAAGTTTTGATAAAGGTGAAAATTCAAAACCCAACTATGTTAAAAAGAACTTTAATGGATATAGGCATGGTGGTCCCAAATGATCATATAATAGAAAAATAGTTAAAAGTATTTGAGTCCCTAAAGGACTCATTGCTAACAAAGAATATGATCTTTTGCCAAAATGGATTCCAAAAGGGACTAGAATTTTAGGAACTAATCCTTATTGACCCAAAAGAATTTGGATACCAAAATATGCATAGTTCCCTATTGTAGGTGTGTTGGAGCCATGGTGAGAAAAATGAAGAAATTTGAAAGCTCTGACACACTAGAAGGAAGAACACTTGAAGAGGATAAGGCCTAATCAACCTATCTTGGTTCAAGTGGTAACATTTTTTACATACAATCCTTGCTCATTCATGTTATTTTATATGTGTTTATAAGTTTAAAAACATTTTTGAGAGTCCCCATATGTTGCTTTAGTGCTTTTAGTGAGGGGGAGCTTTTTGTTGCATGAATTGCTTATTTTTGGCCTTATATGCTTAATTTTATGTCTTTTGGCCTTAAAATTAGCAATATATACTTTTGTCAATGATTTCATGAATCGTTTAGGTTCCAACTCTTAGCATAATTGTTCTAAAAAATTTTAAAATATTTTTCTATGGCTAATGCTTGCTTAAATGTCATACATCTTTGAACTTATTTCAAAGTGTCTTAATAATACTCATAAACACTTTAGAATGCATATTCGGATCAAAACAAGGCTTAAAAACACCTTTTTTATCGCTTTGGGGTCAGGGGCATCAAAACCACTAACACTGGCTTCAAAACCTACTTGGCAGTGTTGAAATGGGACAAATCTGGGCAAAAGGTTTTGAAACCTCCCTTTAGGTTTTGAAACCAGGGGTTTCAACACCCCTGCTGGTTTCAAAACCATACACGCAGAATCACGATATAACCCTAAAATTTGATTTTAAAACACCCCAAACCTTACTCTCTTCATTCTAAACGGCCACAACTCTAAACCCTCTCAAAATCTTGCCCCCTTCTTGCAAAATTTATCAAGTTTTTGGATTCCATCATCATTCTCACCAACTCTTCAAGGTAATTTTTTAAAACTCATCGTTTTAGTTATTATAATTTTCAAATATTAGATGAATATTTTGTTTCAAAATGATGATTTTCATGCTTAAAATTGTTATAAACCATGTCTACTCTTCATTGTTCATATCTTTAAACATGATTTTAACAAAACCCATTGTTCTTTTAAATTTTTCATGGGTATTCCGAAAATTCTTCTTTTTATTGGGTATTTCGAATTTTCAAAGAAAAATTAAGATTTGTGCTTGAAATAATACTTTGGGTTGATGCTTATTTTTTATATATTGTGCTTTTGCAAGAGGCTATACCAAATCTATTCCAAAATATTTTCAAACCCTTGCCCACTAAGTGTTTGTCAAAATTCCCCAACCAAATTTTTAAAGCTAAAACTTCTCATTTTTTAATCATGCCTCCTAGAACCATACCTTCTAGAGCCAAACATGCTCGTCTTGAAAGAGGTCAAAATTCCCGTTCTAATCAACCTCCACCTCAACTTCAAAACCCAAACTTCTTGAGTCTTTGTTTTCAAGATGATGAATGTCTTAATCTTTTTCATCAAATTTATGAGGTAAAAGATATTAGAATTGAGCGAACTATATATTTGAACTTCTTAACCTCTAAGCTCTATGAATTTGAATTTTCTCCTTTGTTTGTCGAATGGGTTGGATGGATTTTCTTGATATTAAACCTCGTGTTTTCCATAACCTTGTCAAAGCCTTTTATGCAAATGCTATTCTTGTTCATGACAATAATTCCAAGGTTGCTGCAATTGATTTATACCTTATAGGAACCAAATTTACTCTCACTCCCGCAAGTATTGCCGATCATCTAAGAGTCCCTAATAATGGTGCTACTAATGAATCCGAAAGTCTGCCTATCAAGTTTGATGATGATAGTCCTACCCACCTTTTATATCTATGATAGGCTCATTCATCTTTTCACCACTTGGTTCTTTCACCCCTCCAATGGACGACGCACTCGAGTGCGTCAAACCAACTATTGGTGGTTACACTAGCTTCGTACCGATAACCATCCCAATATCGTCCAAATCATCTTCACTTCTCTTGTTAAAATCATTAACAACCTTTCTAGCTTCTCTCTTAATTATGGATGTGTTCTAAGCAACATCTTTGAGAAGTTAAACATTAACACCTCTCTTGATCCCGCCATTCATCTTAAGAGTAAGATTGATATAACAACAACTAAGAAGACCATTTGGAGGTTCATTAATGAAGAATAGGTCCACAAGAATAATGAAGATAAAGCTCGCGTTGATCTAAGGAATGTTGATGCACCGGATGCTCCACCTCCCATGACCATTGATTCCATGTATGCGGCGGCTATGGTAACTCGTTTTGACAATATTGATGCATTTTTTCATAGCTCTCATGAGGAGACTACCGGCATGCTTCAGAGCTTAGATGATAATGTGACATATTTGGAGCATGATATGCATGACGTTCGTGGTTATCTCTTTCCACCATCATCATCTCATGCACCAGATGCTTAGGCTTTTATGCATTCTAATATGACTATATGCTATGGTATTTGGGACTTATTTTATTTAGTTCTTTGGATTATGCTTTTAGGCTTCTTATGCACTTTTGTTGAATATTTGCTTTATGACTATGGTTTTATGATGGATTCTATGCTAGATTTTATATTTGGATTATGTTGGATTTTATGATGGATTCTATGTTAATTTTAATATTATGGGTTATCTTTGCATTGATTTTTGTATAATGCCCTATTTTTCTAATGACGTTTGTTATTTTGTAACATTTTATTCTTTTTGCTATAACAAAAAGGGGGAGAAAATTACGATTAAACAATTTGTTTTTAGAATTAAGCAAATTTTTTTTCTTAATTTTTAAACAAATGTCTTTAAAACTTCATTTTCAAAGATTTTATAAAGACATACCAAAAATTAGGATTAAACAATTTGTTTTTAGAATTAAACAAATTATTTTTCTTAATTTTTAAACAAATGTTTTTAAAACTTAATTTTCAAAGACTTTATAAAGACATTTACTAAGGGGGGCCTAAGTAGGGAAATTTAAAAGTTTGAAAAAATTTCAAAAACAAATTTTTAATCAAGTGTTTTGTTATATCAAAAAAGGGGAAATTGTTACTCTTATTTTGATTTTGATATAAGTAAAAGGACTAACTAGCAAAAACTTGTAAACTTAATATATTCGAATCAAATTTATCAAAAATACAATTTTAAATTGAACAAACATTTTCTAAACTATTTGCCTTAACACCTATATTGTATAATCCTTAAAAAGTCAATAAAAAGTCAAAATCAAGAGTTTTCAAGCATAGGTTTCGAAACCCCTAGGTGGTTTCTAAACCACTATGGCAGTAAGGCCTAAAATTGATATGTTGGTTACATGTTTCAAAACCTCCTTGTTGGTTCCAAAACCAGGGCCTGCAACGACTAGTTTTCCCTTTTGAAATACCCATGGGTTTCAAAACCCTTTCAATGGTTTCGAAACCTTTGTGCAGGTGAGCATTTAATGCTCGGTTTTAATGGCTTCCAACAGCTCCAAAGTCCCCACTACGTCTCCTAATGGTTAGAAAAAATCAAGAGCATATAAAAAGGGTCTCCAAATAGTAATGAAGTAACAAGAAAGCCTATCCAAATATTCAGGCAATCAAAAATCCAATCGGTGCTTATTTTTCCATCTTTCTTCTAAACACTAGATTTGTTCTTCATTGTAATTCTTTATCCAGTGTTTCTTGTGTGTGAGAGAGAGCTTAAACTTTGCAAACACCTTCTTTGTGAGGATTTTCTAGTTTGCTTATTTGTACTTGTTTTTGGGAAAGGATTTAATAAACTTTGGAGTATAAGTCTATTGAATTGTGTAAGGTTACTCCTTATCCTAAAGGAAAGACAAACTAGTGGATTTGTGGAAAATCCTTAGTGTGGTTACTAAGGTAGTGGATGTAGACTCCATTGACGGAGTTGAACCACTATAAATCCCCTTTCAATTTCTCATCTTTGCAATTAGTTTCCACCATTCTTTAAAATTCCAATTCACGCCCTCTTGGCTTTATTCGATCGATTGCTACACTCATCACTTTTGAACATGATTATATAGCTTAGCCTCATTTTCAATACTTTTTACTCGGTTAAAATTCCAATGGGTCCACTATAAAAGCCCATTTAGTCATGCACGCCTTAAACACCAACAAAACAGCCGAAAACTAAGATTAAATCACATTTTATGACTTAAAAAATATAGTTATGGTATTTTGAACATGATTATATAGTTTAACCTCATTTTCAATTTTTTTTTACGCGGTTAAAATTCCAACGGGTCACTGTAAAGCCCATTTAGACATGCACGCCTTAAACCCAACAAAACGACCGAAAAATAAGATTAAATAAATTTGATGACTTAAAATATTAAGTTATGGGCTTTTGAACATGATTATAAAGCTTAACCTCATTTTTAGAAACTTTTAGTTGGTTAAAATTCTAACGAGTCCACTGTAAGCCCATTTAGACATGCACGCCTTAAACCAAACAAAACGACCACAGAATAAGATTAAATCAAATTTCATGAGTTAAAATATTTGATTATGGGCTTTTGAATATGATTATGTACATTAACTTCAATTTTAGAAATTTTTACTCGATTAAAATTCTAATGGGTCCATAGTAAAGCCCATTTAGACATGCATGCCTCAAACCCCAACAAAACGGCTACAAAATAAAGATTAAATCAAATTTAATGACTTAAAATTTTTTATTATGGGATTTTGAATAAGATTATATAGCTTAACCTCATTTTGAAAAAATTTTACGGATTAAAATAGCCGAAATAGCCGAAAATAAGATGAAATCCAATTTTATGGATTAAAATATTTAGTTATGGACTTTCAAAAAAGATGATATACCTGAACCTCAATTTTAGAACTTTTTACTCGATTAAATTTCCAACGGGTCCACTATGAAAGCCCATTTAGAAATACACGTCTTAAACCCAACAAAACGGCCAAAATAAGATTAAATCAAATTTTATGATTTAAAATATTTGATTATGGGCTTTTGAATATGATTATATAGCTTAACCTCAATTTTAAAACTTTTTACTCGATTAAAATTCAAACGGGTCGTAAAGCCCATTTAGACATGCAGGCCTTAAACTTCAACAAAACGACCAAAAAATAAGATTAAATCAAATTTTATGACTTAAAATATTTATTTATGGGCCTTTGAACACGATTATATACCTTAGCCTTATTTTCAGAAATTTTTACTCGGTTAAATTCTAACAGGTCCACTATAAGACCATTTAGACATGTAGGCCTTAAACCAAACAAAACTGCCACAAAATAAGATTAAATAAAATTTCATGTGTTTCAATATTTATTAATGTGCTTTTGAATATGATTATATAGCTTAACCTCAATTTTAGAACTTTTTACTCGGTTAAAATTTCAACGGGTCCACTATAAAGCCCATTTAGACATGCACGCCTTAAACCTAACAAAACGGTCAAAAATAAGATTAAATCAAATTTTATGAGTTAAAATTTTTTATTATGGGATTTTGAATATGATTATATATCTTAACCTCAATTTTAAAACTTTTTACTCGGTTAAAATTCTAACGGATCCACTGTAAAGCCCATTTAGACATGCGCTTTAAACTCCAACAAAACATCCAAAAAATAAGATTAAATCAAATTTCATGAGTTAAAATATTTGATTATGGGCTTTTGAATATGATTATATAACTTAACCTCAATTTTAGAACATTTTACTCTGTTAAAATTCCAACGGGTCCACTGTAAAGCCCATTTAGACATGCACGCCTTAAAACCAACAAAAAAAACAATTTGCAAAAATAAGATTAAATCAAATTTTTTGATTTAAAATATTTATTTATGGGCTTTTAAACATGATTATATAGTTTAACCTTATTTTTAGAAACTTTTTACTTGGTTAAAATTTCAACGGGTCCACTATAAGCCCATTTAGACATGCAGCCTTTAAACCAAAAAAACGCCAAAAAATAAGATTAAATCAAATTTTATGAGTTAAAATATTTATTATGGGATTTTGAATATGATTATATATCTTAACCTCAATTTTAAAACTTTTTACTCGATTAAAATTCAACGGTCCACTATAAAGCCCATTTAGACATGCACACCTTAAACCCCAACAAAACGACCAAAAAAAATAAGATTAAATCAAATTTTATGACTTAAAATATTTTTTTTATGGGCTTTTGAACATGATTATATAGCTTAACCTTATTTTTAGAATTTTTTTACTTGGTTAAAATTCTAATGGGTCCATTATAAGCCCATTTAGACATACAAGCCTTAAACCAAACAAAACGACCACAAAATAAGATTAAATAAAATTTCATGAGTTAAAATATTTGATTATGGGCTTTTTGAATATGATTATATAGATTAACCTCAATTTTTAGAATTTTTACTTGGTTAAAATTCCACGGGTCCACTATAAAGCCCATTTAGACATGCACACCTTAAACCCCAACAAAAAAAAAACGGCCAAAAATAAGATTAAATCAAATTTTTGACTTAAAATATTTAGTTATGGGCTTTTGAATATGATTATATAGCTTAACCTCTTTTTTTAGAACTTTTTACTCGGTTAAAATTTCAACGGGTCCATTATAAAGCCCATTTAGACATGCACGCCTTAAACCCCAACAAAAACGACCAAAAAATAAGATTAAATCAAATTTTATGAGTTAAAATATTTGATTATGGGCTTTTGAATATGATTATATAGCTTAACCTCAATTTTAAAACTTTTTACTCGGTTAAAATTCCAATGGGTCCACTATAAAGCCCATTTAGACATGCACAACTTAAACCCAACAAAATGGTCAAAAAATAAGATTAAATCAAATTTTATGACTTAAAATATTTTATTATGGGTTTTTGAATATGATTATATAGCTTAACCTCATTTTTTAGAACTTTTTTACTCGGTTAAAATTCTAATGGGTCCACTATAAAGCCCATTTTAGACATGCACACCTTAAAACAAAACAAACGCCAAAAAATAAGATTAAATCAAATTTTATGACTTAAAATATTTATTTATAGGGCTTTTGAATATGATTATATAGCTTAACCTCAATTTTAGAATTTTTTTACTGGTTAAAATTCCAACGGGTCCACTATAAAACCCATTTTAGACACCCATTTAAACCTTAAACCCCAACAAAACGACCAAAAAATAAGATTAAATCAAATTTTATGAGTTAAAATATTTGATTATGGGCTTTTGAACATGATTATATAGCTTAACCTCATTTTTAGAAATTTTTACTCGGTTAAAATTTCAATGGGTCCACTATAAAGCCCATTTAGACATGCACGCCTTAAACCCAACAAAACGACCACAAAATAAGATTAAATCAAATTTCATGAGTTAAAATATTTGATTATGGGCTTTTGAATATGATTATATAGCTTAACCTCAATTTTAGAACTTTTTACTCGGTTAAAATTCCAACGGGTCCACTATAAAGCCCATTTAGACATGCACAACTTAAACCCCAACAAAAATAACCAAAAAATAAGATTAAATCAAATTTAATGACTTAAAAAATTTTTGATTATGGGATTTTGAATATGATTATATAGCTTAACCTCATTTTTAGAACTTTTTTACTCGGTTAAAATTCCAACGGGTCCACTATAAATCCCATTTAGACATGCACGCCTTAAAACCCAACAAAAATAGCCAAAAAATAAGATAAAATAAAATTTTATGACTTAAAATATTTGATTATGGGACTTTTGAAAATGATTATATACCTTAACCTCAATTTTAGAATTTTTTACTTGGTTAAAATTCCAATGGGTCCACTATAAAACCCATTTAGACATGCACACATTAAACCCCAACAAAGCGGCCAAAAAAAAAAGATTAAATCAAATTTTATGAGTTAAAATATTTGATTATGGGCTTTTGAAAATGATTATATAGCTTAACCTCAATTTTAGAACTTTTTACGGTTAAAAATCCAATGGGTCCATTATAAAGCCCATTTAGACATGCACACCTTAAACCCAAACAAAAAATGCCTAAAAAATAAGATTAAATTAAATCAATTTTTATGAGTTAAAATATTTTTTATTTTGGGCTTTTGAATATGATTATATAGCTTAACCTCAATTTTAAAAATTTTTTCGGTTAAAATTCCAATGGGTCCATATAAAAGCCCATTTAGACAAATAAGCATTTAAACCCAAAAAAATAACAAATCAAAATAATATTAAATCAAATTTCATGAGTTAAAATATTTGATTATGGGCTTTTGAATATGATTATATAGCTTAACCTCAATTTTATTTTTTTTTACATGGTTAAAATTCCAATGGGTCCATTATAAAGCCATTTAGACATGCACGCTTAAAACCCCAACAAAACGGCAAAAAAAAATAAAGATTAAATAAAATTTCATGACTTAAAATTTTTGATTATGGGATTTTGAATATGATTATATAGCTTAACCTCATTTTTCAAAACTTTTTACTTGGTTAAAATTTCAATGGGTCCATTATATATCCCATTTAGACATGCACACCTTAAACACCAACAAAATAGCCAAAAAATAAGATTAAATCAAATTTTATGACTTAAAATATTTAGTTATAGACTTTTGAAAAATGATTATATAGCTTAACCTCAATTTTAGAACTTTTTACTCGGTTAAAATTCCAACGGGTCCATTATAAAGCCCATTTAGACACATTAAACCCCAATGCACTGCAAAATAAGATTAAACCAATTTTCATGAGTTCAAATATTTGATGATGGGCTTTTGAACATGATTATATAGCTTAAACTCAATTTTAGAATTTTTTTACTCGGTTAAAATTCCAATGGCTCCCATTGTAAAGCCCATTTAGACATGCACTCTTAAAACCCAAAAAAAATGGGCCAAAAAATAAGATTAAATCAAATTTTTTGAGTTAAAATATTTGATTATGTGCTTTTGAATTATGATTATATAGCTTAACCTCATTTTTAAAATTTTTACTCGGTTAAAATGTCAACGGGTCCATTATAAGCCCATTTAGACATGCATGCCTTAAACCCCAAAAAAAACGCCAAAAAATAAGATTAAATCAAATTTCATGAGTTAAAATATTTGATTATGGGCTTTTGAATATGATTATATAGCTTAACCTCAATTTTAGAACATTTTACTCGGTTAAAATTCCAACGGTTCCACTATAAAGCCCATTTAGAGATGCACGCCTTAAACCCCAACAAAAATGGCCAAAAATAAGATTAAATCAAATTTTTTGAATTAAAATATTTATTTATGATTTTTTAAACATGATTATACAGCTTAACCTCAATTTTAGAACTTTTTACTCGGTTAAAATTCCAACGGGTCCACTATAAAGCCCATTTAGACATGCACGCCTTAAACCCAAACAAAAAAACACAAAATAAGATTAAATCAAATTTTATGAGTTAAAATATTTGATTATGGGCTTTTGAATATGATTATATAGCTTAACCTCAATTTTAAAATTTTTTTTTTACTCGGTTAAAATTCAAACGGGTCCACTATAAAGCCCATTTAGACATGCACACGCTTAAAAACTCCAACAAAATGACAAAAAATAAGATTAAATCAAATTTTATGAATTAAAATATTTTTTGGATTTTTTAAAAATTATATGATTATATAGCTTAACCTTATTTCCAAAATTTTTTTACTCGGTTAAAATTCTAACAGTCCACTATAAGACCATTTAGACATGTAAGCCTTAAAACTAAACAAAACTGCCACAAAATAAGATTAAATAAATTTTCATGTGTTAAAATATTTATTTATGGGCTTTTGAATATGATTATATAGCTTAACCTCATTTTTAGAACTTTTTACTCGGTTAAAATTTCTAACGGGTCCTTTATAAAGCCCATTTAGACATGCATGCCTTAAACCCAACAAAACGACCAAAAAATAAGATTAAATCAAATTTTATGAGTTAAAATATTTGATTATGGGATTTTGAATATGATTATATATCTTAACCTCAATTTTAAAACTTTTTACTCGTTTAAAATTCCAATGGGTCCACTAAAAGCCCATTTAAAGCCCATTTTAGACATAAATATTTTTAAAACCCAACAAAACAAAAAAAAAAAAAGATTAAATCAAATTTCATGATTTAAAATATTTTATTATGGGATTTTGAATATGAATTATATAGCTTAACCTCATTTTTAAACATTTTTACTCGGTTTTAAAATTTCAATGGGTCCACTATAAAGCCATTTTTAGACATGCAGCCTTAAACCCCAACAAAATGCCACAAAATAAGATTAAATAAAATTTCATGTGTTAAAATATTTATTTATGGGCTTTTGAATATGATTATATAGCTTAACCTCAATTTTAAAATTTTTTACTCGGTTAAAATCTTAATGGGTCCACTATAAAGCCCATTTAGACATGTACACCTTAAACCCCAACAAAAAACCAAAAAAATAAGATTAAATAAAATTTTATGAGTTAAAATATTTATTTATGGGATTTTGAATATGATTATATAGCTTAACCTCATTTTTAAAACTTTTTACTTGGTGTTAAAATTCCAACGGGTAATAAAGCCCATTTAGACATGCACGCTTTAAACCGAAACAAAACGACCAAAAAATAAGATTAAATCAAAATTTTATGAGTTAAAATATTTATTTATGGGCTTTTGAATATGATTATATAGATTAACCTCATTTTTATATTTTTTTTCGGTTAAAAGTTAAATGGTCCACTATGGGTCCCATTTAGACAGCCCTTAAAAACAAAACATGCAAAAATAAAATTAAATCAAATTTAATGACTTAAAATATTTGATTATGGATTTTAATAAATTATATAGCTTAACCTCAATTTTAGAACTTTTTACTTGGTTAAAAAGTCCAATGGGTCCATTATAAATCCATTTTGCACATTTAAAACACCAACAAAATAACAAAAATGCCAAAAAAAATAAAATAATCAAATTTTATGACTTAAAATATTTAGTTATAGACTTTTTGAAAATGATTATATAGACATTAACCTCAATTTTAAAACTTTTTACTTAGTTAAAATTCCAATGGGTCCATTGTAAAGCCCATTTAGACATGCACACCTTAAACCCCAACAAAACAGCCAAAAAATAAGATTAAATCAAATTTTATGACTTAAAAATATTTATTATGGGCTTTTGAATATGATTATATAGCTTAACCTCATTTCAAAAATTTTTTACTCGGTTAAAATTCTAATGGGTCCATTGTAAGCCCATTTAGACATGCACGCCTTAAAAACCAAACAAAACGACCAAAAAAATAAGATTAAATCAATTTTTTTGAGTTAAAATATTTTATTATGGGCTTTTAAATATGATTATATAGATTAACCTCAATTTTAGAACTTTTTTTTTACTCGGTTAAAATTCCAACGGGTCCAAACAAAGCCCATTTAGACATGCACACTTAAAACCCAAAAAAAAAAATGGCTAAACAAAAAAAAAAAAAGATTAAATCAAATTTAATGACTTAAAATTTTTGATTATGGGATTTTTAATATGATTATATAGCTTAACCTCATTTTTAAAACTTTTTTACTCGGTCAAAAGTCCAACGGGTCCACTATAAATCCCATATAGACATGCACACCTTAAACACCAACAAAACAAAATAAAAAAAATAAGATGAAATCAAATTTTATGACTTAAAATATTTAGTTATGGACTTTTTTGAAAAAGATGATATACCTTAACCTCAATTTTAGAACTTTTTTTTACTCGGTTAAAATTCCAACGGGTCCACTATAAACCCATTTAGACATGCACACCTTAAACCCCAACAAAATGGCCTCAAAATAAGATTAAACCAAATTTCATGATTTCAAATATTTGATGATGGGCTTTTGAACATGATTATATAGCTTAAAACACAATTTTAGATGAAAAATTTTTTGACTTAAAATATATAGTTTAACTTTTCAAAAAGACTATTTTATAAATTTAAAAAGCCCATTTATTTGAAACATATAGCTTAACCCATTTTAAAACTTAAAATTCCAACGGGTCCTAAAGCCCAAAATGCACACCTTAAAACCCAACAAAAAATAAAAATGAGATTAAACCAAATTTCATGAGTTAAAATATTTGATTATGGGCTTTTTGAATATGATTATATAGCTTAACCTTTTTTATAATTTTTACCTAGTTAAAATTCCAATGGGTCCATTATAAAGCCCATTTAGACATGCACACCTTAAAAACCCATTAAAAAAACGACAAAAAAATAAGATTAAATCAAATTTCATGAGTTAAAATATTTGATTATGGGCTTTTGAATATGATTATATAGCTTAACCTCATTTTTTAAATATTTTTACTCGGTTAAAATTCCAATGGTTCCCATTATAAGCCCATTTAGAGATGCATGCCTTAAACCCCCAAAACGACCACAAAAAAAGATTAAATCAAATTTTTTGAGTTAAAATATTTGATTATGGTCTTTTTAAATATGATTATAAATCTTAACCTCAATTTTAGATTTTTTTACTCGGTTAAAATTCCAACGGGTCCACTTATAAAGCCCATTTAGACATGCACGCCTTAAACCCCAACAAAACGCCCAAAAATAAGATTAAATCAAATTTTTTATGAGTTAAAATATTTGATTATGGGATTTTAAATATGATTATACAGCTTAACCTCAATTTTTAACTTTTTTTTTACTCGGTTAAAATTCCAATGGGTCCACTATAAAACCCATTTAGACATGCACGCTTTAAACCCCACAAAAAACCAAAAATAAGATTAAATAAAATTTTATGACTTAAAATATTTTTTATGGGATTTTGAATATGATTATATAGCTTTAACCTCATTTTTAAAACTTTTTTACTTGGTTAAAATTTTAACGGGTCCACTTTATAAAGCCCATTTAGACATGCACGCCTTAAACCCAACAAAACGACAACAAAAAATAAGATTAAATCAATTTTTTGATGAGTTAAAATATTTATTATGGGATTTTTAATATGATTATATAGCTTAACCTCATTTTTTATTTTTTTTACTCGGTTAAAATTCCAACGGGTCCACTATAAAGCCCATTTAGACATGCAAGCCTTAAAACCCAACAAAACGTCCACAAAAAAACAAAGATTAAATAAAATTTCATGTGTTAAAATTTTTATTATTGGATTTTGAATATGATTATATAGCTTAACCTCATTTTTAAACTTTTTTTACTACGGTCAAAAATTTCAACGGATCCATTGTAAATCCCCATTTAACACATGCACGCTTTAAAAACACCAACAAAATAGCCAAAAAATAAGATTAAATCAAAATTTTATGACTTAAAATATTTATTTATGGGAGTTTTGAACATGATGATATACCTTAACCTCATTTTTAGAAATTTTTACTAGGTTAAAATTTAATGGGTCCACTATTAAGCCCATTTAGACATGCACACCTTAAACCCCAACAAAACGACCACAAAATAAGATTAAATCAAATTTTATGAGTTTAAATATTTGATTATGGGCTTTTGAATATGATTATATAGATTAACCTCAATTTAGAAATTTTTACGCGGTTAAAATTCCAACGGGTCCATAGTAAAGCCCATTTAGACACACACGCCTCAAACCCCAACAAAATGACTGCAAAATAAAGATTAAATCAAATTTAATGACTTAAAAATTTTTATTATGGAATTTTGGATATGATTATATAGCTTAACCCCATTTTCAGAACTTTTTACTCGGTCAAAAGTCCAACAGGTCCATTATAAATCCCATATAGACATGCACGCCTTAAACACCAACAAAATAGTAGAAAAATAAGATGAAATCCAATTTTATGACTTAAAATATTTAGTTATGGACTTTTGAAAAAGTTGATATACCTTAACCTCAATTTTAGAACTTTTTACTCGGTTAAAATTCCAACGGGTCTACTGTAAAACCCATTTAGACATGCACACATTAAACCCCAACAAAACGGCCTCAAAATAAGATTAAACCAAATTTCATGAGTTCAAATATTTGATGATGAGCTTTTGAAAATGATTATATAGCTTAAAATCAATTTTAGAACTTTTTACTCGGTTAAAATTCCAACAGCTCCACTATAAAGCCATTTTAGACATGCACACACCTTAAACCCCAACAAAAAATGGCCAAAAAATAAGTTTAAATCACATTTTATGAGTTAAAATATTTGATTATGGGATTTGGAATATGATTATATAGCTTAACCTCATTTTCAGAAATTCTTAATTGGTTAAAAAATTCTAATGGGTCCATTGTAAAACCTATTTAGACATATACCTTAAACCCAAACAAAACGACAACAAAATAAGATTAAATAAATTTCATGAGTTAAAATATTTGATTATGGGCTTTTGAATATGATTATATAGCTTAACCTCAATTTTAGAACTTTTTCCTCGGTTAAAATTCCAACGGGTCTAATGTAAAGCCCATTTAGACATACACGCCTTAAACCCCAACAAAATAGCTGCAAAATAAAGATTAAATAAAATTTCATGACTTAGATTTTTTGATTATGGGATTTTGAATATGATTATATAGCTTAACCTCATTTTGAGAACTTTTTACTCGGTCAAAAGTCCAACGAGTCCACTATAAATCCCATATAGACATATTTATAAAAAAAACAACAAAATATATGAAAAATAGGATGAAATCAAATTTTATCACTTAAAATATATAGTTATAGACTTTTGAAAAAAAGATGATATGTAACACCCTTTTAGTGACCGAACATGATCACGATTAGTCAGTAATGTCACTACTTTAAAAATAGTCTTTAAACAAAAAAGCCGTGGTAATTTAAAAATTTTAATATAAATTTTTAAGGTTGTCACCCATCTTGAAATTTTTCTAATTCAAGCACGCTTATTTTTTATCTAATTTATAAATAAAATAATAATTTAATATTCGATAGTAAAACATTTTTTTAAATAAATAATATATTCATATCAAAATATATAATAATAATATTAAAGTTATAAATATTTTTAACATCTATGGAAGATTTATAAGTCCATTATACACGATTGAAATATTTAATCAAAAAGAAAGTTTAGTTTAGTTAGTACATGCCACTATTTACATTCATAATAAGGATGTCAAAAGTATTGAAATATCCTGTCGATTTATGTCTCCTCACAGAGAAGGTGATGCAAAGCTCCACTCCTACTTCCGTTTACCTACGTGTATAACAGAAATACACGTTGAGTATAACTCAATAAGGCATATTATGAGTAACATATATAAAATACCTTGTAATGTATGATACTTTTCAAAAGCATGATAAACTTTTAAATCATATAATCTGTAATGCAGGAATATCTATGCAAGAAAGCATATAATTATCCTATAAAATCATATAGCCCAAGGTAAATATCAAGAGACTAGTAAGTAAAAATTTCGTGTACTACTATTTAGTTAGTACTAGCTCCCCCCTTAGGGACGAAGCTCATTTTTAGAACTTTTAACAAGCTCGTAGCAACCCTTAGGTGCAAATGGTAGACACAATTAAGTGTCGGGCAGTAAACATATATAAATGTCAACGGTAGACACAAGGTGTCAAATAAAAAGTGTAAAAATCGGTAAGATGTAAAGAATTTTATGGTAGATAGAATAAGTATCGGTGGTAGACACATAATATGTCATTATTAAAGCTACTAGACTCTTATGGTATACCACAATATTGTCATTCTTAATATTATACTACCAAGGGCAAACATTTAAGACACTTCCTGCAAAATGGCAAGTAATCCAAATACAATTCATACTCTTATATGTTCTATAACTTTCATGGTACACATCCCATTTGAAAATTGTATGAAATAAATCATTATCTGTATATCATGCTATAAAACATATGTGATCATAAAAAATACCACAATCTTTAAATCAGCAAAATAAAGTATCATACCAAAAAGATATTTTGTTGTTTATAGAAATTCTTTACCTTTTTGGGTGACTTATCGCAAGTCTCCCTTTAGTATGTTAATAAACATACATTTAAAAACATATATGCACTCACCTTAGTCTTGCAATGTAGTAGCCTTTACTATTCGATATTACTCTCGGACTGTTTCCTTTCCTTTTCTACCGTCACGACTTCAATTTATATCGGAATCTACAATAAAATAACATATACCATTTCAAGTATATGTTAGTACATATTCATACCATACACAATAATGGAAGGTAAATAAAATAACTATCCATTATATAGAAAATTGATCCGATAAAACTTTCTATATTCGAATCGCAATTTTCCATACTTTTCTTTAAATATCCAACTTTTCCCAAAATTTCTATTTTAGTCCCTAAGGACTCTTTTAAACTTCCAACCAAAATTTTCAAGTCTAAACCTTACATTCCTCATCCTTTACACGTTAGGACCTAAACTTTAAAAATTTGCACTTCGGTCCCTAAAGTAGCCAAATATTTAATTTAACCTAAAATGTTGATTTAAATATCAAAATCGACATTTAAATCACTAAACTTAATTTTCCAACATAGTATACCTCAAATACAAGCTCAACATCAAATCCCTAAACTTTTCAAAATTTACATTTTGGTCCTTAGTGCCATCTAATTAGGTATTTTCATTCCAAACACCTTAAATCAACATATACAACCAATATTACTTCAATCATATTCCGAAATTCCAAACTTTAACATATACCCTAATTCTTAGTTTTTAAGAACATGATCATTTCTTCATCCAAATAACAAAATCAAGCTTGTAGAAAATCATTATCATCATTTCTATCTTCAAAGTAAATTTTGCCATAATTTCCCCTAATTTTCTCAATATTGCCGAAAAGTCCCTAAACAATTTTTCATGGAATTTTCATCACTTCTAACATAGAAACAACATCACAACCTTATTTCCAACATGAACAACCTTTAAAACATAATATTCCAACATGTCCTTCATCCACCCTAATCATTAAACTCAACTTAAGGACGTGGAAACCAAGCAAAACTTATACCAAATGATAGAGAATTCAATGGAGATAAATTTCTTGTTTCATGTCTAGGCCTCAAATCCAATCAAGCAAGCTTAAAAATCCAAAATAAAATTTTCTCTTACCTTTGGAGACTATTCGAACAAGGAGGATGATGGTGGAGAAAATCTTGAATTTTCTTTTTGTTTCCAATATAGCCATTTGCCTTTAATATAATTAAAATGAATTAAAAATTCATTTTAATGTCTAATGACCCTTTTACACTTAAAATCCAATATTCCACAACTTGCCACATGTCTACCTACCAATCCAAGGGTCAAAAATAATCCAAGTAGTTAGTGATTACCAACTTTGCCCTTGGAATTTCCCAAAATTAACATCTTGCTATTTTTATCCAACGGTTCATATTTAACATGGAAAACCTACTTCAATCCAATGGTTCATGTTAAATCCTACCATTTTAAAACATGGAAATGACATTTTTAACCTTGTCTTATCATCCTTTAAATTATCTTAAATTTTCGATTCGATTCGATTCTCCAAATATCCTTCCAAACTTTACCGCTTAATAGGCAAAAATACAAACTCCATACAAAAAATTCGAGTATCACCAAAACATCATTCTTGGGGGTGAACTATTCATTTACGAGACTAAAATACATAACTTTCAGAAATTACTATTTAGTCCCTGAACTTTTCTAAACTTTATACTTTAACCACCAAGCTTTCAAAATTTTCACTTTAGTCACTAACCAAAGATTTGGATATTAAAATTCTTCCCCTTAAGAAAATTCGTCCTCAAATTTTCAAGTCATACATGTTTTAAATATATGTGGACATTGTTTTTCCATTACATCCTTAGCTTCCCAAGTTGCTTTTTCCACCTTGTGATTGCGCCAAAGGACTTTGACCAATGGTATTTGATTGTTCCTTAATTCTTTGACACCATACTCTAATATGTTTACTGGTTCCTCCTCATATGTCAAATCTGATTGCAACTCAATTTCCTTCGGTACAATCACATGTGATGGATCTGATCTATATCTCCGTAGCATCGAAACACAGAAAACATCATGAATTTTTCTCATCTCCGGTGGGAGAGCTAGCTGATATGCAACAAGACCAACCTTCTTCAGTATTTCGTACGGTCCAATATATTTGGGACTTAACTTACCCTTGCGGCTGAATCTCATTATTTTCTTCCAAAGAGAAACTTTCAAGAATACTTTTTCTCCAACTTTAAACTGAATGTCCTTTCTTTTCAAATTTGCATAAGATTTCTGTCGATCAACGGCCTTTTAAGATTGTCTTATACAATCTTAACCTTTTCCTCCATCTCTTGCAACATATCTGGCTTAATCAACTTGCGATCATGCAACTCAAACCAGTTCAATGGTGATCTGCACTTCCGACCATAAAGAGCTTCATAAGGTGACATTTGAATACTTGCCTGACAACTATTATTATAAGCAAATTCTGCTAATGACAAGTACTTTTCCCATGATCCTTCAAATTCAATTATACAAGCTCTTAACATATCTTCAAGTATCTGAATTATCCTTTCAGACTGACCATCTGTTTGAGGATGAAATGCAGTACTGATGTTCAATCTTGTCCCCAAAGCTCTGTGCAATGCTTTCCAAAATCTTGACGTGAACTTTGGATCTTGATCTGATACTATGGATATAGGCACTCCATGTAGTCGGACTATTTCTTTTATATACAACTCAGCATACTTGCTCATCTGATAATCTGTTCTAACTTGTATAAAGTGAGCAGATTTAGTTAACATGTTCACAATTACCCAGATAGAATCTTTCTTGTTGGGAGTCAAAGGCAATCCTGTCACAAAATCCATAGTAACTCTATCCCACTTCCACTGCGGAATAGAAATAGGTTGTAACTTTCCTGATGGTACTTGATGTTCAGCTTTCACCTATTGACAAGTCAACCACTTAGCAACAAACTCTGATATCATCATTTTCATACCAGGCCACCAATATCGACTCTTCAAATCTTGATACATCTTATTTCCCCCAGGATGCATAGTCAAGGGACTATAATGTGCCTCAAAAAGCAAATCCTGTTTCAACTCAGTATCTTCAGGAATATGCACTCTATCTTTGTAATAGAGACATCCATCAAGTTTAATCTCAAAATTTTTAATTCCACCTGATTCTACTTGCTTTATCTTGGTTTTGCAATCTTCATCTCGTTGCTGACTTTCTTTAATCTGATCTAATAATGATGATCTCAACTGCAATTCTACCAACAATGAACCATCTGATTTTCTCTTTAACTGAGCATTTAAAGTTCTCAATGCAGCAAATGTTTTTCGACTTAAAGCATCTGCTACAACATTAGCTCGGCATGGATGGTAGTCAATAATCAAGTCATAATCCTTTATTAACTCCAACCATCTTCGTTGCCTTAGGTTCAACTCTTTTTGTGTCATCAAATATTTTAAACCTTTATGATCCGTATAAACGTGACAACGTTCACCATAAAGATAATGTCGCCACACTTTTAAAGCAAAAACTACAGCTGCCAGTTCTAAATCATGAGTCGGATAATTCCTTTCATGCGGTTTTAATTGTCGAGAAGCATAAGCAACCACCTTCCCATCTTGCATTAATATGCATCCCATTCCATTATGAGATACATCACTGTACAAAGTAAACTCCTTTCCCGATTCTTGCTGTACTAAAACTGGAGCTTCTGTCAAAATTTTCTTTAACTGATCAATGCTTTCGTGACATTTTTCAGTCCAAACAAATGGAACATCCTTTCTCAATAACTTTGTAAGTGGAGCAGCTATCATCGAAAAGTTTTTCACAAACCTTCGCTAATATCCAGCAAGTCCCAAGAAACTGCAAACCTCGGTAATATTCTTGGGAACCTTCCACTCCACAATAGATTGTATCTTTTTAGGATCCACTCTAATTCCTTCGGTTGAAGCAATATGGCCCAAGAAAGCCACTGCAGATAACCAAAACTCACATTTTGAGAGCTTAGCATATAACTTATTTTCTTTCAAAGTCCGTAGTACTATCCTCAAATGTGCATCATGATCTTCTTTAGTCTTCGAGTACACCAATATATCATCAATGAAAACTAAGACAAACCGATCGAGATACGACTGAAATACTCAGTTCATTAAATCCATAAATGTTCTCTGGAGCATTTGTAAGGCCAAATGGCTTCACTAAAAATTCATAATGCACGTGCCTCGTTCGAAAAAGTCGTTTTCAGAATATCTTCCTCCTTGACTTTCAATTGATAATAACCAGACCGAAGATCTATCTTAGAAAATACTACTGCTCCTTTTAGTTGATCAAATAAATCTTCTATTCTAGGCAAAGGATACTTATTCTTTATGGTCACCTTTGTTCAGCTATCGGCAATCAATGCACAGTCATAGCGAACCATCTTTCTGTTTGACAAATAACACCAGAGCTCTCCATGGTGATGTACTAGGACATATAAATCCCCTATCTAATAACTCATGCAACTGTGATTTTAACTCCCTCAATTCTGCAGGTGCCATTCTATATGGAGTCATGGATACTGGTTCAGTACCAAGAATAACCTCAATTCCAAACTGTACCTCTCTCTCTGGAGGTAATCCTGGTAACTCTTTCCAAAATACCTTAGAAAAATCCCGAACTGTTAGAATCATACTGAGGTCATTATTAACCTTCTTAGTATCCACTACATGGGCTAGAAAAGCCTCACAACCTTGCTCCAATAGTTTCTTGACTTTAAAAACTGAAATTACATTCTTTATACATTGAGATCCTTCACCCAACACTATAATCTCTGCGCCATTTGCAGTCTTTAAAATCAACTGCTGTTCCATGCCCAAAATAAGCACTTCATCAGAGCATCATAGGCATGAAGACAATCCATGCCTAAAATAATCTCAAGATCACTAAATGGAAGCTCTAACAAGTTAGCTGGAAATTCAATTCCCGGAACTTTGAGCAGACATTTCTTACTTACTTTTGTTACCCGAGCACTTTGGCCTAAGGGGTTTATGGCTATCACATCACTCTGAGTTAGTTCTAAAGGAATTCCTCTTTCCCTAACTAACTTCGAACTAACATATGAATGTGTAGACCAGTGTCTATCAAAACAAAAACAGGTTTATCATAAAGTTGAAAAGTACCTGTCACAATATCGGGTTCTTCTCTATCACCATAGTCATCCTGTGCCCGGATATGATATCTCTAGCTGAAGCTCTATCATCTCGGCCCATAGCAGCTTCAGTCTCCTTTCGAGAACCCACTCTAGATGATCTTGTAGATCCATGGCCTCTGCCTCTTTGCATTCTAACAGATCTTTCAGTCTGAATCGATCTATCATCTCGATCTGGGCAATCACGTACAAAATGTCCAGTTTCACCAGATCGAAAACAGGCTCTTGTGATCATTCGACACTCTCCAAAATGTTTTCGGTTACAAATCATGCATTGGGTAGGTCCTTGTTTCCTTCTAGAGCCTTTCACTGATGTTGAGGTGTTTTTGGACTTTCCAGCTTGACTTGATTGTCCTCAAGGTGCTGAAAATCCAGATCTCCCCTACTATGAATATCCTTTGCCTCGCTTAGATGATCGTGAAGCAAAAGTTGTTTCAGCACTCCTTTTCTGACTTTGTGATTCTTTTTCAGCCTTCTCTCGGACAATCTCCATTGCTTTAGCTCTATTAACTGCTTCTTGAAAGTCCCTGGGAATAATTTCCACCAGCACCTCTTAGTATCTAGCATCTAATCCACTTATAAAACTATCAGTGATGGCTCTCTCATCCGGTAACAACTCAGAGGCAAACCGACACAATCTATTAAACTCGCATTCATATTCATATACCTAGCGATCTCCCTGTTTAAGATCCAAGAACTGCTGTCTCATCTCCCGGATAAATGCATCTCCAATATATTTCCTCCTAAACTCACGGTGGAAAAACTGCCAATTCACCTCTTCTCGAACACGAGCAATGACATTATTCCACCATAAGTAAATTCGAGGGGGTCTATTAATTATCGCATCCAGGGCTTGCGGGAATGTACCCCGGTCTTGCACTGGCATTTTTTGTGTAGGTGCACCAGCCTCCTGTTGAACAGGTTGATGTACTTCCTCCCCTACTTCTGGAGCATTCACAAGCCCCATTTGTTGAGTAGCACGTCGGGATCCGATTCCTTCCGACATCTGTACTCATAACATATACTTAAACTAATAAGCAATTACATCAATCAAACAAGTATCATTTTCAAATAAATACGACATCTTAGTGACATGTACACACTTTGACACTTTTATCGAGTTTAATTTAACTCCATAACCGACGAAACCTGTAGCTCTGATACTAATAAATATACACCCCGGTTTACTTCGTGAAAAATGGGTGACTGAGTTAGGATGTTTAATTTTCAGAGAAAGGGACGAGGTGGTTATCGAGAGAGGTGAGGGAGAGGTGGTGTGGTAGATTCACCAAAATGAAGAAGTGAAAGCTGTTAGTGTTTACAATGGGGTATAAATACCCAATCCAAAGGGGTAAAATTACAGAACAAAGGTCCTTAAAACAACATCATTTTCAAATTGGTTAAAAAAGTTCTAAATTATCTCAATTTAGTCTTTAAACCAAATTAAGTTCTAATACAAAATTCCCAAATTATTAGGGTTTAGGAATTAGGGATTTTATAAATTAGGATTTTTAAATTTGGGGGAAAATAGGGGTGTTGCAACTCTCCCCCCTTAAAAGAAATTTCGGCCTCGAAATTTGCTTGGATCAAAGAGATGCGGATTCTGAGCTTTGAAAACGGCCTTGGGCTACCATGTAGCCTCATCATGACCATGATTACGCCACAAGATCTTGACCATCTTAATGGTCTTCCTCCGAAGAACTTTCTTGTCCTGAGCAAGAATCTCAACAGGTTCCTCCTCAAAACGCAAGGCGGGGTGAATCTCAATCTCCTCCACATGAATAATATGAGACGGATCAGCGTGATAGTGTCTCAACACTGAGACGTGGAAGACATCATGAATATGCTTAAGCTTTGGTGGTAACTCAAGCTGATAGGCAACTGGTCCAACTCTGACGAATAATATGATAAAGGCCAATGAAACGAGGATTTAGCTTGCCTTTTTCGACCGAAACGAAGTACCTTCCTCCACGGAGATACATTCAAGAAGACCTCATCTCCTACCTCATACTCAATGTCACGACATCTCAAATCGACATAAGACTTCTGTCTGTCAAAAGTAGCCTTAAGCCGATCCCGAATCAATTTGACAGTTTGTTCAGCCTCATGAACAATATCCGGTCCCAACAATCTGTGCTCATTAAGTTCGGTCCAACCAATAGGTGTACGAAACTTACGCCCATAGAGAGCCTCATATGGTGCCATCTTGATACTAGCCTGGTAGCTATTATTGTAGGAGAACTCTGCAAGTGGTAAGAAATCCTCCCAACTGCCTCTGTAATCCACAACACAACCCCTCAACATATCCTCAAGAATCTGGATTACCTGCTCAGACTGGCCATCAATCTGCGGATGATAGGCAATACTGAAATTCAATTGAGTACCCAAAGCAGTATGAAGAGACCTTCAAAACTTCATTGTGAACCTTGCGTCTCGATTAGAAATGATAGACAAAGGTACCCCATAAAACCTAACAATCTCCGAGATGTAAAGCTGAGCTAACTTACTCAAAGAATAGTTAATTCGAACATGGATGAAGTGTGCAGACTTAGTCAACCGATCAACAATAACCCAGATAAAGTCTTTCTTTGATGGGGTCAAAGGAAGACCACTGACAAAATCCATCATCACACGTTCTCATTTCCACTAAGGAATCTCAGTGTGCTGAAGTAAACCAGACGGATGTTGATGTTCTACTTTTACTTTTTGACAAGTTAAACATTTCGATACAAATCCGACGATATCCCTCTCAAGGCCCTTCCACCAATATCTATCATGAAGATTCTTATACATCTTATCCCCGCCAGGATGCATAGAATAAGGACTGTCATGGGCTTTACGAAGAATAACCTGCTTCAAACCAGAATTCCTCAAAATATAATACCGACCCTAGAAACACAAAACACCATCCCGATCAATAGAAAAATCCTAAGATGTACCTTTTTCAACCTCTCTCATACGGTGCATCAAGAACGGATCACTAGGCTACTCAACTCGAATATCAAAAATCAAAGTAGGAATAACTCAAAGTTCTGCCAAAAGACTGTCATCCTTATACAAACTCATCTGGGCAAACAAGGCTCTCAAATCTGACACGGCATTACGACTCAAGGCGTTGGCAACAACATTGACCTTGCTTGGATGATACTCAATTTCACAGTAATAGTCTTTAAGAAGCTCTAACCAACGTCGCTATCTCAGGTTCAGCTCATTCTGAGTGAGAAGATATTTCAGACTCTTATGGTCTGTAAAGATATAACACTTCTCTCCATAGAGATAGTGTCTCTAGATCTTGAGAGCAAAGATTGCAACAGCAAGCTCAAGGTCATGGTTAGTGTTGGGTAGTTACACTGATGCGATTTCAACTATCGAGATGCATAGGCTACTACCTTACCATCCTGCATTAGAACACATCCCAATCCGGTATAAGAAGTGTCAATGTAGACGGTGTAAGCCTTTCTCGGCTCAGGCTGAATCAGGATCGGTGCTCTAGTCAAAACAGTCTTAAGCTTCTCAAAACTAGTCTGCTGAGACTCAGACCAGACAAAAGGAACATTTTTCCTCAGAAGTTTGGTTAACGACTCTGCGATAATAGAGAAACCCTCAACAAACCTCCGATAATAACTAGCTAAACCCAAGAAACTTCAGATCTCATAAACGTTCTTGGGCTGCTTCCAACTCCTTATAACCTCAATCTTCTTCAGATCAACCCGAATACCTTCAGCAGAAGTGATATGCCCCAAAAACATAACCTCCGAGAGCCAGAATTCACACTTACTGAATTTTGTATAAAGTTGTTTCTTCCTCAGAGTTTGTAAAACGATCTGGAGATGTTCCTCATACTCAAACTTAGATTTAGAATAAACTAGAATATCTTCTATAAAGACCATAACAAACTGATCGAGATAGGGTTGAAACACCTTATTCATCATATCCATGAAGGCGGCAACAACGTTAGTCAACCCAAAGGGCATCACAAGGAACTCGTAATGACCATAGCTAGTTCAGGAAAGCTATTTTGAATACATCAGAATCCTTAACCTTGAGTTGGTAATAACCAGATCTCAGGTATTTCTTAGAATACACCGTAGTTCCTCAGAACTGGTCGAAGAGATCATCAATACGAGGAAGGGGATACTTGTTCTTGACTGTTAGCTTATTCAATTTTTGATAGTAGATACACAACCGAAGTGTCCCATCCTTCTTCTTGACAAATAATACAGGAGCTATACAATAAGGCACCATAGACACAAGAGCTATCATGGATAAACATCAATACCAAACTCAATCTCATCACGCTTTGGCGGAACACTAGGCAATTCTTCTAGGAATACATCAAGAAAGTCTCTCACAACCCGGATCTTATCCATCCTAGATTCAGACTGTCTTGGATCAAGAATGTAAACAAGGTAGGCAATGGACCCATTCTTGATCATCTTCTCGGCTTTGAGAGCCAATATTAAATTAGACAGAAAATCTCTACGCTTTGTGATGGGAACTACCTCATAATCATCAAGAGTTTTTAGGGTTGCCCTCTTCTTTTCATAGTCAAGATTAACTCGGTGAGCAGACAACCAGTCCATACCGAGAATGAGATCGAACTCCCCAAAAGGTAACTCCATTAAATTAGCCGGAAAGATTTCCCCATGAATCTCAAGAGGATAATTTTTGTACATTTTGGTGACCTCAACAGAATTTCCCACCAGACTATGTATAGTAACAAAATTAGCGATGTCCTCAATAGAGATTTCAAGACCCCAGACACAGAACTCGCAACATAAGAATGAGTAGAACCATTATCCAAAAGTTCAAAGTATGAGATAGAATGAATAGACAAAGCACAAGTAATAATATCTGGCTCATCACGATCCTCATGCCTCCTAGTAGAATAACAAACCCTGGCTGTCTCGCCCCTAAACCAACTGATCCTCTATTCTGTAAGCAGGCCTACCCCTACCAGCAGTACTCGAAACAGAAGATCTACCATAACCTCTCCCTCTAATAGGAGTCTGTACAAGTGCCTGAGACTAACTTTGAACATAAGTAGATGGACACGACAACGAACAATCTCTAAAAAGGTGTTTAAATGAACATCATCAGAAACATGCCCCAAACTGCCTCCTACACTCGCCTGGATGCCATTTCTTGCAAAAAAACATTGTGGTACCTCACGAGAACTAGTAGAACCTCCAACACTGGCATTCCAAATAGTGGATGTCACTGGTCTAGCTCTAGAATAACTCTGATGGTTGTATTCATCTCTAGTCCTCTTCCTAGACTGATTCCCCTGATTGTGCTAAACTGATGCGATCAACTGTCTCTTAGCCCGATTAGTACCCTGAGATTCCTGTTGTTTCTTTATAGATTCAATATGTTCAGCAGTTCTGGCCTGTTTGGTGATCACTTTATACTCTGTATCCTGATGTAAAGCAACCCCAGTCTTAATAGAAAAATCCCTCTCAGAAACCAATCAGACTTCTCTTTTTCTGTAGCAACCAACCCCGTAACATACTAGAGAAGTCCCAAAAATTCTATCTCATAGTCATTAGCGCTCATATCCTTTTGTTTTAGATTCATAAAGTTGTCATGTCATTTTTCTAAATACTCAGACCCAACATATCGGTCCTCGAATGACTGTCTAAAAAACTCCCATGAAATCTGACTGTATGAAACAACACTTTCCTCTGCCTTCCACCAGTTTTGGGCCTCACCCTGCAGCAATGATATAGTGGCTTTCAATTTTCGACCAGTAGGATAATCCATCTCAACAAACAATTGATGCTGCTTCTTCATTTAATACTCAACATCAGCCGGGTTTATACCCGTCTGCCATCAAACATGATCATCTCGATAGCTAAAAACTCGGTAGATATGTGTTTCTTCACACCCTCAGACTGAAGAAGGTAGTGAAGCAACTCTCTATGTACTGTAACAGAATCCATGCCCACTATCTCAATATCTCTGGAATCATGTGGACCAACACTCTGCGTCTGCTAAACAGCTGTTGCATGTTGAGCTTCAGCTTGATTCACAGGTTGTTCCTCTACCTCGGCATCATGTACCTCATCCTGATTCCGTAGCAGGTTTGCAAGAGGCGGAGCATCACTCTCTACAGTAGTAGAACAACCTCGGCCTCGACCACGTCCGGTCGCTAATCTAGAACTCCTACGAGGTGGCATAGTAGTCTTTCACAAAAGAAAATAATCCTAATTAGAGTCGATACTTGGAGTTTTTATTCAATTAAGCATAATATTTACAAATATTAAATTTATTTGAAAATCCTGTTTTACCCAAAAATATTTAGTATGCATGCAAAATTATTTTCGGTTTAAAATTTCATGCGAGCCGCACAGTCCGAGGGTTAAACCTGGCTTTGATACCACTAAATGTAACCTCCTAAATTCAACCTAATTTCTTAAGTTGAATCTTGGAAGTCAAGTTAGAAAACTTGTCCCTCGAGGAAATGTTATTAGGTTTAATAATCAGATTACCGTTTATTTATTTATTTTCTGAAAATACAAACATATATATATATATAAATGTTTATATAGAAACACAGTCGTTTAACGTAATTTTAAAAGTTCATTTAATATCATAAAGGAAATGCATGTAATGAATGTTAAAACAATAAATCCCCAAATAATAATGTCCAAAGTCCCAAGTACATAGTAATCCAAAATAATATGATTAAGTTTAAATGTCCAAAAAATCATACTGATAAATGAGGATAATTCTGAAGATATGAGGCCTTCTTGGTACCGTAGGCCTAAGCTTGAGTATCTGAAAGAGGAACTAGGGGGAGTACGCTATGAGTCTTAGTGTGTCTCTAAAGTGCAGAAGAAAAACACATAACAGAAATCTGAACAACAGTCACAGCTCAATAGTTATTTCGATATACATATGCATATAATAAGAGACATAAAATGTAATGTCATGCACTTATCTCCATACACCATCCGAAGAGTAAGGTTTCCCAGAACCACTATATCTACATCGTCACCATCCGAAGTGGAATCTCGACCTGAGGGTGGAGCCACTGATCCGAAGCAGAATTTAGCCTGAAGGGTGAAACCACTGAACTTCCCCGTACAATTTCTCAACCCAAATGATATGATATGTTCCGATTTGATTTTCAGAATCCAAATGTATATCTGATCAATTATTCAAGTTGCGTACAGTATAAGTCCGATATTAATTTAATTCGATTTCAATATTTGATGCGTGACATGTCATCAAGCAACTCATTTCATAATTTACAGTTTGTTCAATCGGTCACATATACATACATACACACAGAACGTAACACACAAAAGCAATATAGCACAAGAAGAGACACACCTTAGGCAGCTAGTAAGTCAACATCGAGAGTGACATCTCCCATGCTCAACTCTAGGATTAGGTTGGTTAGAATTAACACCTACGAGGACAACAAAACATAAATATCTACTACTATGCCACACTAACATAACCACTAAACGAAACCATACTTACGTGCAGAACTCGCAGGTTGTGCAGAAGGAGGTCGAACAGGAGGAGGATGAGGAAGGTTTTCAGTCTTTGAGTCAATGTCACCTGAACACAATAATATTTGAATCAGATTTTGATATTCATAATTCTCAAAATACTAGACACAATTAATTGTAAATAGTAAAACTGTCTTTCGAGTTTGTAATTGGGAAAATAGACAACGACTTGGAATCAGAACGTTGAAAAGTGTCGAGGTAAAGGTTGTCTAAAAAAGTCAACTCTGGGTTAAAGTCAAAGTCAGCTCTGACTTGACTGGTCAACTGGTCAAACTGGTTAAAATTCAATTTTGACGATCAAAGGTCAACTGGTTCAGTTTGATTTATGGTTCAAAACTAGTTCAGTTCACTATCCGGTTCGGTTTAGATCAAAGGTCCAATTCGGGTCATTGACTCACTCAGTTTGGTTCACCATATAGGTTCACATACTCAATGATTTGGGCAACCAAACTAAGCCCATCGATTCTAAATTCCATAATAAGTTGCACATGTTTGGGCCTCACAGATTGGGTTTAACCCAATAACACGCACACAGCCCAAATACTTTATATAGCCCTAAACCATGTTACCCTTTCATCTTATATGGAAAATAAGGATTCCAGAAGACTCAAGGCGGCGGTGGCAAATAAACGCTGGTGGCTGATAAATAGACGATGACGTCGGTGACAATTACACTACAAGGTCGATATGCGACCACTCTTGGCCACAAGTCAGTCGTAAACATCCAAAACCCATGACTCAAAAACCACTAACTAACAACAAAATATGAATCTGATTCTTACTCAAACCCAGATCGAAACAAGGAACATACGGTGAGGATGAACAACTGGAAGGCTGAACCGTTTTCTACCATTTTTTAGCAAAAGACAACCGGTAATGGAAGGTTGACAGATGGGTTTCGTGTGAAACTTGATAGGGAACACAAAAGTGGTCTCAGATCGCCAAACTGACGGCTGTAAAGCTTTGGTTGGAGCTTGATCGGAGATGAAAGTTGGGTATAGTTTGCTTTGTGAAAAAGGGGTGATAGAGTTAGGATGCTTAATTTTCAGATAAAGGGACGAGGTGGTTATCGAGAGAGACGAGGGGGAGATGGTGCAACAGATTCACCAAAATGAATAAGTGAAAGCTGCTAGGGTTTATAATGGGGTATAAATACCCAACCCAAAGGGGTAAAATTATGGAACAAGGGTCCCTAAAACAACATCATTTTCAAATTGGTCAAAAAAGTTTAGAATTATCTCAATTTAGTCCTTAAACCAAATTAGGTTCTAATACAAAATTCCCAAATTATTAGGGTTTAGGAATTAGGGATTTTATAAATTTGGATTTTTAAATTTAGGGGAAATTTGGGGTGTTACATTTACAATGTCAATTACCCTGCTTCATATTTTAATGGTTCAATGTTTCTAGGTTACATGTGGACACTTTGTTTAGCTTGTTCTAATTATCACCATGAAGGCTATATCACACATCCGAAATATCTCAATATGTATTCGTTTCACTTATACATCCAGCTTTTTACCTTACTACTTCGACTATTTCATCAGCATTTTTTGGAATTCACTTTCTTCTTGGCAAGAATGACCTCCTTGATTATTTTGGATATAGACTATAACATTATTGATTCATTTTGTTTATACAATATTTCTCTCTTTGACTCTCCGAGGAAAGAGTTTATTGCCTTCATTAGGCCTTTGTCATCGTCTTCTAGGCCATGGTTGCTTTTCTCGAATAACATTTGCCTCCGTAAATGTACTATCTCAAAACTCTACTTGGATGCTCTCGTATTCACCACATTCAGGTTTCCTCTACATATCTACATTACGAATAACTATGGGAGATTTAATTCGGCTTCCTTGGATACTGAATTAAATTCAAATGATGACTTTTTCTCAATTTTTCAATAATACTTACCATCTTATTTCTCGTTTAATTAAAATTCCCATTCTCCAAATTGGCCATGAGAGATTTAATGTCAATTTCTCTTCCAAATTTGAAAACAAATTCCAATTACATATTACCATTACAAATAATCTTATACTAAACTTGAAACTAAACTCAAATGTTATTAAAACTAGATTCATATCCACCATTATTACCTTACTTACAACTATTTTGACTATAAATCATAATCACCTCGCTTCAAGGAAAGTATTGCAAATAGTCAACTACACAAATTACAATAATGAGCCCACTATCCCTTCAATAATCTCATGTCTAATTTTATGGTTTATATTTGAATTAACATTTTTCTTGAATAAATTTAATTGTTTTCTTTACATATACGTATTTAAATACCCATTTAAAATGAAATTATCACTGAAAAGAATTTCACCAAATTTGAAAATAGGAATTATTGTCATGAATGCGTTTGTATCCAGATCAATTTCTATGGAAGTAACCCTTTTTTACTCATATTTAGTTCTTCCATAATTCACTCCATTGGCTTAAATTTCTATTTAATCCTATACTTAGCTCCATATTACAATTTATTCCATAACTATTTAACAACTATTATTCTTCACGTACATCTCTCAAACTTTGACTTTATTATCAAAAATATTTAACCTTCCTTCAATATTGGAATCATTCCCATCATTTTCTTTCCTCCTAGTTCTTTTCAATCTGATTCTATATGGATTAAATATCATTTAAAATTCAATTCTTTCCCCAAACCTATTACCGTTCCACCAATTCCTTTGCAATATTCCACCTTTGGGGTTTTTACTTTCCTAATGACACTATTTCCAGCTATTATTATTTAATTCTACTTATTACATTTCCTTTTGTAACTCAATTAACAATCCATTCACCTCTATTCCATTGGCCTACTCGATTAAATTGGTATCAAATGGTTCTAAAATTAAGCTCAACGGTGTAATTCAAGCTTCCTTAACTGAAACAATTATCAAATTACAACATTCAACAAATATTCCCCTCGGAATTAAAATTAATTCAATTTCAAATTCGAACGTTATCATCTACAGATTCCTACATTCACTTATTGCCTTAATTACACTTGTATACTATATAAATTTCCCTCTTGGATATAAAGTAAATCTACAATCAAATTTTAATTTTTGGTTACTAATATATTTAAGGAGACCATTATACAAATTTAAACCTTCATTACATATTCTAAGAAATAAACTTATATTAAATTCCCAATTAATCACTCACTCTTTCATCATTAAAATTACCTCAATTGGCTCCTTTGAAAATAATTCTATATCATCCATATATTTACCCTCCTATCCACTTATTGCCTTAATTATAATTGTATACTCTATAAATTTCCCTCTCAGATATAAATTAATTTCACAATTAACATTACTTTCAGCATATAATTTTCGGTTACTGCTTTTTATAAGCAGTTCCTTATATAAATTTACCATATTCAATGATGGAATTATTACTCAATTATTTCTTATTGATAATCGTTATTCCCCCCTTTGAAGCAATTTTCAACTACCAATTCATATTAACATAAGAAATAAACTCAAGTTAACTTTCCACATAAATTCAAACGTTCTCATCGGCCTCGAAAAATTAATTGTGATTTTTTATACTAAAATCATATTGGATTTTCTTCTTCTAGATTCAATTCAATTGTGGATGCATACCTTAGATTGGAATTATTTTTATCTCTATTTGATTTACATATAATTTCCTCAATATTTACTACCTTGTTAACTATATTTTATTCTAACTTTGGCTTGACAATTTACCTTTTTGGGTTCTCCGAATTTGAAAATAAACGTTATTACTATAACTGAGTCTGTTTCCAAATTACATTATGAGGGATTTACTCCTTTGTTAATCATTTTTAATTTTTCATTAATTGATTAAATGGAAACTAATTTATATTTACTCTTACACTTACATTCGAATTGCAAATCATTCAGATTCAATATCCTTTTACTCAACGTTATTTTTTCTTCTATTACCCCATTTCCCATCATCATTAACGTCTCCTTAATTGACTCCTTTGGAGCTACATCATCCTTAATTATTACTATAGTTCTATATTATTACCTTAGATTGGAATCATTTGTTTTGCTACCCATTTTACAATAATATACTCAATTACCTATTTTAATTTTGTCCACCACATAAAATATTCTAGTTTTATCTTCTTTCTTCTTAATTTTGGATACAACTCAATTAAAGGAGGATTTTCTGCTTTTTTCTTTATTAAATTCATCTTAATTGCCTCCTTCAGAGATAAATCTAATTTCCTTCTAAATTTATGGTCCATCTTTACATTTTCTTTACAAGATTATTTTGGACCTATCTCTACTTTAATTGGACATTTAGTATTCAATTCTTTCCCCAATCATATTACCGTTTCCATCAATTCCCTTGCAATATTTCACCTTTGGGATTTTTACTTTCCTAATGATACTATTTCCAGCTATAATTATTTAATTCTCCTTATTAATTGTAAGGATTTACTTATTCTTTTTTTTCAACTCCATATTTATTTCAATATATTATTCTATTCCTTATTTCAAGTCCATTTCCCTTTTATGTGCCTTATATTTTCGGAAACAAATTATACCTAAACCATTCTTCTCCTTAACTTCCCTTACTAAGGTCATATTCTTTAACTCCCCTAATTTTATTACCTTTTCTATTAATATTAAATATTTCTTATCTATCTCCCTCATTCTACTTTTTCTCCATACCTGTATACACCTTTTTTTTACCTATTTATTTTTCCTTAATCTCGTGTCTCTCCATGGCCTCTGAATCTGCCATCCAAAAACTAGGAGATCTCAGTTTCACCTCCGAAGAACAAGGGCATATTTTCAATCCTTCATTCAACTAGGAATCCCCTACTGATGATGATGACTTAATTATCATTGGGAAACTTGTTTCTACCAAAAGTATCGATGGTCAAGCTGTAATATGTGTTTTTCAATCCGTTTGGAAAAACGATAAAGTAGTTTCTATGGTGATGTTGAAAACCAACTATTTCTAAATCAAATTTTCCCCAGCCGCTAAGAGAAAAGAAATTTTGAAACGTAGACCTTAGATATTCAAAAATGAGTGGCTTGCTCTGGCTCCCTTTGATTCGAAGCTTTCTATTGATGAATATACTTTCACTCAAATGCGTATCTGGGTGAGAATTCATAGCGTACTGACCATTTTGATGGCAAATGATCAAATTGCAGACAACACTGGTCGATCCATGGGTTCCTTTATTGGAACTGTCGTAGGGACTGATACCCACTATATTGATGGGAACACAGTAGACTATCTTCGTGTTGGGATTATTATGGATATTACCAAACCGATGCGACGGTGTGTGGCAATAGGAGGATTGGGTGCCTCACCGAAATTTTGCCCACTACAATATGAACGGCTTCTTGTTCTATGCCACGGCTGTGGCATCGTTGGCCATTTGGTCACATCTTGCCAAAACTGTTCAGATCAACGAGTCAATAAAATTACAATACGGAAACTGGCTCCGTTTCACTCCTCCTAAATTTGAAGGAGGGCCCTCCAGCTTGAAAGGACGTATCCTTTATCATGATTTGGAATCATCTTCCAAACGGCCTCATAATAGTTCTGGTATTTTACCTTTGTTTCTATTTTATAATAAATTTTATACTGGTTTTCTGAATGCATTTTTATATACAGATAAGGGAAAGAAAGTTATGGATATTGGATATTCCGGATTAAAGTGACGATTATTTTAAAATTCGGTCATAATTGCGAATAAATTTTAGGGGCCCGTTATCCGAGAATAAACGCCCAACCACTATCACTACGCTTGATCTCGCCCCGTTTACGCTCGGATAAAAGGACTCCACATTAACAAGTTATATCTAGATATGCAATCTTAATGGCAAAAACGTAAAACATGGCAAAATATAATAAATATTGACATACCAGAATACTAATTTAACATAAATGATATTCTAGACTAAAACATGTATATATACATATTATTCTAAATAATAGATAAAAACAACTATAATATGTCAAAATAACAAGGCAGGAATAAGTACATATAGACGAACAAATATTAAAAAAAATGCATACTGGTAATAAAACATATTTCAACATATACGGGTCAACATATTGTACAAAAAGGGTAAATATATTAACATGTAGCCCTAAAAAAACAAGAAAGCACACACATATAAAATACAAAATACGCCATGTACGAATCAACTAAAACATAACATGCTTAATATGAATAACCGAATAAAAGACGCATGACCATTATAATCTTAATACACATATATATGTAAACATAAAATTCGAGTCGTATACGAGGGACATAAAATAAAATAAAATAATAGAATACACCAACATATACGATTATAATACGAACATTAGTATTTACAAAGAATACAGGACTGAAATGAAAGAAAAACAAAAGTCAGTGGCAGAAATTAAAGAGCAATAATATGTAATTTAGGGACGAAATTGCGAAACAAACAAAACTTAAAAGGGCCAGAAATGTAATTAGACCAAGGGGCAGACTCAAAGTGAAAAATTCGAAAACGCGGGATGGTTAAGGGCGTAATTTTACCATTCAGAAACTGATTCGGTGTAATTTAGGGACTAGATTATAACCTTTTGAAATATCAGGGGGACTGGGATTGTGATTATACCATGCGGCAAGACAAAAATGAAAATATTGAAAACGCGGTGGGATTAAGTGTGTAATTTACCCATTTAGTAAAATAATAATACCTATATAAAGCCAATTTTCAGACCGAAACCAAATTTTCTTCATTTTCGTTTCATTCTTCAGTTTTCATATAGCCCGTGTTCTTCTTTTCCTCTCGTCTGTTCTTATAAAACCCGAATCCGGTGGCGGCCGCGCGTATTTCTCTCCGTCGATCGACCGCTAACCTAACGGCGCCGGCGAGCCTCCAAAAGACACCAAAATGACCACTATTTCATCCTCAACATGAATCCGTGGTTGGATTCAGAGGATACCCCCTTATTTACCCTAGATCTAGGAAATACGAACCAAAAAAAAGTTTTAAACCTAAAATATAACTACCAGGGGACCTTCCCCTCCCTTTAGTTCACCAGATTTGGCTTGTAGAAGCTTTAAAGGCTTATCATCGAGGAAGGAAGACCCACAAACGACGCTGTAAGTAAGACTACTCTCCTCTTTTATTTCAGTTTTTTTTCTTTCGTATATGCATGTAAAGAAAACAAGAAAGAAAAAGAGACAAAAATTTACCACTGGACTGTCTTTTGATTATCTTGGATGTTTACAACTTTCAGATTTTTTGTATTACAAGATCTCTCTGTTCTCCTTTTTTTGTTCTTACTCGTTTTTTTTTTTCATCCCCGTTACAAAAGTTCCGTTTCATATATATTATTGCCTCTGTTTTTTTGTTGCAAGTTGCATCTTCCTTTTTTCAGATCTGAATCGACACTTTTGCTTGTTGTCTTGGATATATTTCGAACACGGGGGATGAATATCGGCGCGGTGGCGATATGGACATTCTCGCCGTGGCCAGGGCAGCGTTCTCGGCCGTTAGATCAGATCGATCTAACGGTCGAGATGGCTTGAAGAACGATCGGCTGGATGAAGCCTCGATTTGATGAGACGGCGGCAGATTTTCGCCACGTGGAGCTCCGCGATCGAGGAGTCGAAACGCGTGGATCTTACGTGGCGTGGCGTGGGATATTAAAGCGTTCGCGCGTGGCACTCGAGCGGTCCATACGTGTGGAACACGCTACTGCGTAGATATTTTTGACCTCCTGGTTGCATCGTGGCCGTTGGATCAGATATTGATCCAACGGCCCACAGTGACCTGCACATTGTAATTAGATGAGATTCAGATTTGGGCCAACCGGGCCTTGTAATTGAATTTGTAATTGGACTGTAAATTTATTTGGGTTTAATATATTTAATTCTTTTCATTTGTCAGCCCAATAATAATAATAATATAATTATAATAATAATACATATACATACGAAAATGTATACTTATATTATACAATCATTAATTAATATAATATTCTAGTATACGTACATATAATCATACATATAATTAACATAACATCTATATATTAATCAAATACGCTCATACTCTAGATACATACTGCGACATACATACACCCCTAATACGTATACATAGCTTATACATGCACACACCACCTTATATTAGTAACATTCATATAATAAATATACATGCAATATTAATATATTTACAAGTGAAAATGAGTGATTCTGATTTGCCCCTCTTTGCTTGTTCTCATGGAATGGGAAATAAAGCAAAGATTCATAAGCACTCATTTTTATCGGACTTCCTGTTTGTAGCCTTGGAAAAACGAATTCTTTTGGACATCTCCGCTCTTCCTTGGCTGAATCTTCAGGCTCGTAAGTTCTTCCTATATAGAGCTTCGTCACCTTCCGATCTTGGAGCTACAGGCTCTTCCTATATAGAATCCTTCGCTCTGACATCCCGAATTATGAGTCCTTCCTTTCACTTTGAGACAATAAAGCTTGGAGTCCTTCCTATATAGAACTCTTTGCTTTCAACGCTGGTTTCTCCTATATAAAACCTTTTGCGCCACTGATGGATTCTTCTGACTGGGAGTTCTTCCTATATAGAACTGCTAGTCTTCAAATCCTGGAACCGTCAGTCCTTCCTATATAGAACTTTTGGCGTCTGAAATCTCAGAGCTACAGGTTCTTCCTATATAGAACCTTTCACTCTAAGACAATGAAGCTCGGAGCCTTTCCTATATAAGACTCTTCGCTTTTGACACAACAGGTTTCCTATATAACCCTGTGTCATAGGTGAATTGTTTTAACTGGGATTTCTTCCTATATAGAACTGCGAGTCTTCACCTTGGAGCCATCAGTCCTTCCTATATAGAACTTTTAGGCGTCTGGAATCTCAGAGCTACAGGTTCTTCCTATATTAAACCTTTTACTCTAAGACAATAAAGCTCAGAGCCCTTCCTATATAGAACTCTTTGCTTTCGACACAGCAGGATTTCCTATATAATCTTGCGTGTCATGGGTGAATTGCTTTGACTGGGAGTCCTTCCTATATAGAACTGCGAGTCTTCACCCTTGAGCTGTCAGTCCTTCCTATATAGAACTTTTCAGCTTCTGAAGCCTCGGAGAGGAGGATTCTTCCTATATAGAACCTCTCTCTAGAGCTTGAAAACATGTGCCTTTTGT